>BDUI01002465.1:86939-97588 GCA_002335545.1 Apodemus speciosus | reverse complement strand
TGAGCATGTAGGCGCTGAGCTGCAGCTCCAGTGCTGAGGCTGGGAGTGTACGAGCGGAGACCGGCGGATCCCAGGCGCCCTGGCCAGCCAGCCGAGCGGGAATTGTGAGCTCCAGGTTCAGAGTAGGTCTTGGTCTCAAAGCAGGTATAGTTAAGTATGTTTGCATGTATGTATTTATGTACACACACATACACACACACATACACATACACACACACACACATACACACACACTCATCATGATCAAATAAAATCTATCAAACCAGCACAATGGCTCAGTGGGTAAAGGTTCTTGCTGTGCAAGCAAGCCTGATGACCCATGGTTGATTTGTGCAAGTCATGTCATGGTAGATGGAGAAAGCCAACTCGATGAAGTTGACCTTTCACTTCCCAATGCACATTGTGGCATGCGTGTTCCATGTACTGTGAACACATGCAGCAGCAGTGGTTGCCTAAACAATATCTGCGCACAATCCAGTCAGGCAGCAACATCCTGGCATGGACAGCACCCTGGCATGGACAGCACCCTGGCACGGATGCTGAGGGCAAGGAAGCCTCTCTCCCTAGAACAGTAGGTATTGATAGCTGATGGCTTCTAGGGGAAGAAGAGTCAATTTTCTTTAGAGGTGTCCCCCAAATCATGTGCATATAATCCAGTATTAGTTGGATTCAGCGAGTTCTTAAAAAGAGAGAGAGCATGAAGCTGAGTGGGGCATGTGGGGGGAATACAGAAATTGGCAATGCATAAAGTCAATGCCCATAATTTCCAGACTGTTCTGTAGCATTAACAAGGACAGGGACTTAGCATCTGCAGCAATATTGATGAGAGGACATTATGTTAAGTGGAATAAGCTATTGCATTAGTCAGTTTCTCATCAATTTGACAAATGACTTAAAGAAAAATCAACTTAAGAGAAAGTTTTCTAAGTGCCAGGGTGGGGGGATACCCAAGGGGGCCTCACCCACTTAGAAAAGAAGGGGATGGGGGGTGTGGGAAGGATTGTTCGAAGGGTGAAGGGGGGAGGGTGATATAAAGTGATCAAGTAAAAAACAAAACGAGAGAGAGAGAGAGAGAGAGAGAGAGAGAGAGAGAGAGAGAGAGAGAGAGAGAACGAGCCCGCTTTCTTTTGATTCCTGGTTTTAATCCATGGTTGGATGTTTTCACTGATTTCAAAGCCTTGACACGGCACAGGTGTCCACTAGCAATCTTTGAACACACACTTTGTGGGCAAAGAGGCAACTGCTGTATGTAAGTGGAATGCATACTGCAGTCAACTTACTTTGGGCGGTGTGGGAATAATCGCCACTAGAAAAGACATGCTTCTTTGAGAAATTCCTCTTTTGTAGATATTCTTTTTGTTTTAGAGAGACATCCAACCTTGTACACAACTTCACACCTGCCTATAACTGAATTCAAACTAGAGATCCTGAGGGTCTGAAGGGATAACTTCTTAAACAATCACACTCTAGCTGTGCACTAAGGTTAGCACTGACTACCATGAGCAACTAAGAGCTTTCCCGTGTTAACTAAGAACGGTCACTATGGCTATTCCACTACACACTGCTCTTATGACCACACAGACCTTGTTGAAGACTTGATAGACTTCAGGAAGGCAAGCCCAGAGAAGAGYGCTCACAAGGCAAGTACTCACAGATCAAGTTAGAAATGGGTACTTCATGCGATACCGAGTAACTGCTGGAGAGAACTGATGAGATACCGAGTAACTGCTGGAGAGAACTGATGAGTTCACTTGACACTTGTCCCGGCATGTTTGTCTGCTGTGATAAACGTCATACCCAACTGCACCTTGGGGAAGGAGAGGGTTCATTTCGTCCTGAGCTTCTAGGTCACAGTTCATCCCTGACTGAAGTCAAGGCAGGGACCCATGCAGTAACTGAAGCAGAAAGCATGGAGGAAGGCTTGAGCTCAGACAGCCTTCTTCCACAGTCATTACCACCGTCCCCAGAGTCCCACTGCCCATAGTGGCCTGGGCCCTCCCACATCAACCAGCAATCAAGACAATTCTTCACAGACATGGCCATAGACCAATCTAATGTGGGCAATCATTCAAACTCTCTTCCCARTGACTCTTGTTTTTGTTCAAGGTTCCAACAGCAATTGCACCTAAGTTTAAGAATCCGACGATCAAAACTTAGATCTCAGTCTGGCGATCAACATCCTTCTAACAAGCAAACAAAAACTGTTTATATTTTACATTTTTAAAGAACCAAGAAACATATGCCATTTCTTTGGTACAAAGCAACAGGAAAAAGTAATGGAACAAAAGCCATGGGAATAAAGTTTTGTTCAAATACTAAGAAACTTCAAATAAAACACAGGAATAGTGAGAATGACTCTAACACTGGATTGGAAAAAAATGAGTCAAGCCAATAAAACTTACATTTTGCACGAAGGTCCATGTGACAAATGGTTTCTGCTCCAATTCATATTTTATATTAAGCAATTCAAGGGAAACATTAAATCATACTTTACAATAATGAAATATTTAGGCAGTCTAGACATTTTAATTATAATCAATATATATTAATTCACCACTCTCAATCACAGGTGTCTGTCTGAGGTCTGCGGGCAGTGAGGCACTGGTTTCTTGCCTTTGCAGTATTAACAAAGCATGCAGTGTACACTGGTTAGTTCCCTGTAATCAGCCACCACAGCTGATGCTCTTTACTTAGAGCTAATGGTAATCACTAAGTCAAAAACTTCCTTCATCTGTTTTAATTAGTGATCTATGGGCACTTGACTAGTTCTAGTTCAAGCATTTGTCATGATCAGGGTGAACAGAGAGGAAGGCATCATCAGCCATGCTTAAGCAATAGCTAGAGCCTTCAGCAGGACGGTGGTGACGTTATCTGGACTTTGGTTAGGGAGACTGACTTTGTCACCACTCGTTTCTGAATTGCTCAGTATAGTTTTAAGCACAACAACCTTTCCCACCATCTGGTATCTAGTCATGATCCATATGCAACAAAGCAAATACGAAACCAAAAGCAAACAGCTGACCTTGCAAATACAACTTCCAGGCCACAAAATAACATCTTGTTTGAAATAATACAACGGTCTCGAAGAATAGCTGCTTTGTGCAATCTCTTTTGAAGAATACCAGCTATAAAAGTCCATCAGCGAGTATTTTCCCTCATTCTGAGATAATGTGGCAGTTGAGTAATCATGCAGGCTGTTCTAAAAATGTATGTGTGTCTAGTTAATTCAGGCAGTTTATTTTGATAGCATTCACCTCTTTTTGATTATAGCAGGTGTTTCAAGGATAAATTTACTGAAAATTGTATTTTGTTTAAACAACAGTAGCATGTACATTTATGGCCCTGTTATATTAAAAAGCATTTATTGTCTGGCAGCAATAGATACAATTACAAACATTTGTGACAGTAATTGGAGCTATTACTCCTGCATGGAGCCTCATGGAGATCAACTTATTGCCACCTGTATTTACATTTGTTGCTATAATTGTAAAAGCTGACTTTTAGAATTGGGTGTCTTATTTTTCTTAAAATTACATGAATATTTTTAATAGAAGGTCTACCAGAACATCTCTAAGAATTATAAACGTAGTTTCTCCRTTATGCAAATAACAGGCAGACTTCCATTTTAATAATGACCATGTACATAAAATTCATTCCTGCATTCTAGTACACAGAATACATTATGTCTCTTGGTTTGTGAGTACAAGAATACTATTAATATTTCCTACCCCAAAACTAGAAAATGTCTTAAGAAATGTTCTGATTCACAAACTATAAATATTTAGGAATATTAACTTTTGCTAACACCTTCTCATGCCGTACCCAAATGCAATGACAGGGACAGGGCAAAGCAAGCTGGTCTCTATTGCTTCGGAATGGGAGACCTGCTCTCCATTGCTCCCAGGTACAAATCTGTCTGCAGTAATAAAAAGAGAAAGCCTCCCCCTGTAACTTTCTGCAGGACTTGGCTTCCAATTTGAAGAGACTGAGATCCAATATAGTAATTCTGTGGTCCCTCCAGGTTCATTTAAATGGAATTCTCCCTGCTGATTAATGAAGGCTCCTCTTTTCCCTCTTAGGTTTTAGCTCTCATGGTGACAGAGAAGCCCAAAGGCTCAAAACTATTGCAGCGATTTTATCCTAAGCACAATGACTCTTCCCAAAAGGTCTCCCACTGTATGTCACCCCAGGCAACACGTGAGTGCTTTATTTACTTTAACACAAAATTCAATTGTTTGGAGTTGAAGTTTAAAGTTTCAGGTTCTTTTTTTACAAGGGCAGTCTGAGATACTGTAGAACAGGAGGGATATAGAAAGCAATTCAGTGACTCAAAGGTTTGAGATAATTAGAAATATATGTTGTAATATTTTCAAAGCCTTTAAAATAATCACTTTATCTAAATTCCTTGTAATGAATCTGAAGATTTACGTAATTACTAGAGACACTTTGGCAAAACGAAGGAGGTACCTACTCAACTATCTCTTTGAAAAACAAAGCAGGAAACATTTAATTATAATTTGGAAAAAAATCTATTTAAGAAATTAATCAAAATTTTAATTACTATATCCATAGGGCATTGAAGCATATTAGAACATTTGTTCATTCTATTAAATACCTAATATTAAATCATTGTCATGTACGATCTTTTAGAATTAAGCACTGCATTACTGGAGAAAACAGTCTATGGTGAAATTTAGTTGAAAACTGATTTCACAGTTTCTGTTTTTCCTTATTTTTGAGGAATAAAAATATTAGTAGTATTTACTTGGTTTCTATTGTTATAAAACAAACAAAACAACATTAACTTAAAATAAAAGGAATTCCTCTAATAGAGACTAATAGGATTGATGATTTTAAGAAGTCTTTTACCTTAGGTCAACAAATATACAAACGGACGACAATACCGAGACACACACAAAACCAACCCCCTGGCTCCCGCACAATGCCGCCCTCACTTTCCCCATCGGATCCACACCTGTTGAGCTTGGGCACCCAGTTCTTCCACCTGGAAATCAGGTGGGTGTTGGTGGTAAGTGCAAGGACTGCTAACAGCCATTGATACCATCCATTCCTATTTTAAAACAAGGTTTGGGAATACATATAATGCAATGCAATGATTGTGTGTACGTACACACACACACACACACACACACACACACGCATGCATGTATGTGTGTATGTGTATTGTTTTTTTCTGAGACAGGATTTCTTTGTTGTAATAGGTCTGGATTTCCTGGAACTCTCTTTGTAGGCTGGCCTCAAACTCACATAGATCGTCTAGCCTCTGCCTCCTAAGTGCTGGATTAAAGGTCGGCACCATCACGGCTGGCTGCGATGTTCTATTTTTGAGAAGCACTATAGTAATCAGGTGTATGAACACAAGCATGCAGAATGATGGTCGGCATGGCATGGCTCCTCTGATGCCATCCTATGTGCTTTACATGTGCTCATTCGCTTAGTCTTTTAGTAACTCCTTAAGGGAGGCAATGGTAACAAATTCCATTTTTCCAGATGAGGAAACGAAGGCACAGGGTGGCTGGGCCACTCACCACTATAATTTGATGTTGTGTGACCTAGGTTTATAATGTCTGCTTTTCATCATATGTCACACTGTCTTTATCTGCATAGCCAAATGCCGCCCTTGTCATTCAGATACTATGTTCATCACTTCCATTACTTTTCTGTTTATATTTCTTCATTTGAGGTAGAAAGAACTTGCTTTCTGAGTGGTGGGAAARGGTTAAGTGAGATAACACACGTTCAGTGCCACGATCAGGTCCTGGCACACAGTAAACAGTAAAACCCAGTTATTACAATGATGTGTTGTAATGTGTGCAGCTACTAGGGGTGATTGGAAAGATTTAGCAAAGAATAACGAAATGAACCTGGTTAAACTCACACAAGAATATAATGTGGATGCTTTTATATATTCCTAAAATGACAGAAGCATCACTGCATGCTCTCTGCAAATCTTCCTGAATACTGATTTGGCACCCACAGTAGAAGAATACAATAGTAGTACTACTACTGCTAGTAGTTGTAGTAGTAGTAATAATAATAATAACAACAATATACTGACTACATATTCTGTYTTTTTTTTTTTTACTTTGTAAAACAGTTTTGAGACAAAACACCATGACCAAGACAACTTATAAAAGAAATCATTTAATCTGGGCTCACAGTTCCGAAGGGTGTGTGTCCATGACTATTCCGGCAAGGAGGCTGGAAGAAGGAGGCAGCCATGGTACCAGAGCAGCAGCTGAAAGCTTTTATCTGACCCACAAACATAAGGTAGAGAGAAAGAGAGCTAACTGGGAATGGTGTGGGACTTTTGTTTTGCTTGCTTTTGTTTTTTGTTTCTTGTGACAGTTTCTCTGTGTAACTCTGGCTGTCCTGGAACTCACTCTGTAGACCAGGCTGCCCTCAGACTCAGAAATCCACTCTGCCCCCCAAGTGCTGAGATTAAAGGCGTGTGCCACCACTGCCCAGCGGTGTGGGCTTTTGAAACCTCAAAAGCTACCCCTAGTAATACATCTCCTCCAACAAGACCACGCCTCCTAATCCTTCCCAAAGAGTCCCACCAACTGGGGACCAAGCAGTCTACTATATGAGCATACAGGGGCTGTTCTCATCCAAACTACTTTCACTCTCTGGTTCCCATAGKCTTGGGGACACACTGTAATGCAAAATGAATTAATCCAACTTCAAAAGTCCTCCATTGTCCTTCACAGTCTCAGTAAAGTTTAAAAGTCCAAAGTTCAAAGTCCCTCCCAAGATTCAAGGTAAGTTCTTAATTGAAACCCCTGTAAAATCAAACAGCAAATTATATACTTCTAACATACAATGGCACAGAATATATATCACCATTACAAAAGGCAAGAATTGGGGCACAGTGAGAAYATACTGGACCAAGCAAGACAGAAGTCCAGCAGGGCAAACCCCAAATCCTCTAACTCCATTTCCAATGTCTGTCTGTCTGTCCCCACTCCCTGTCTGCATCTCTCTTTGACAGATCCCATGGGTTGGGGTCTCTTACACAGTCCAGGCTTCACTTGAACAGCTTTACATGTGGCCTTTGCTGGTCTCCCCTGCCACAGCCTGGCCTCTGAGGTTTCTTTAACCTTGGAGAATGATTATACAGCACCTTTACTCCTCATCATGATTCCACTTGATCACTGTTGCCAAGTTTGGCTGCCCTGCTGGGGATGGGAGTGCCTCTCCTTGAATTACATTTGCATAAGCTTTGATTTGTTGTTGCTCTATTACAAACAGTAACTCYGTAGACCTTTTCTTTACACAAGTTACAAATTTAGCCAGGCAGGTCTTCTCTGTAGGTGCCACTCTATTTCATCTCTCCCTATGTCTTTCAGCACAAGCCATGGCTCAAACATTAAATATCATATAGTTCTTGTTCTTCTCAAAAATGAACATTTTTTTATTTCCTTTTGCCTGCTTACTCCTTTTTATTGTATATCTGAATGAGAGTGATTACTAGTAACCACATGACAGAGTCAATATAAGGCTCTCTTAAAATTCCCTCTGCCTGTGAAATTAGTACAAAACTTGTCAGTTTAGCTTCAGGCAAATTCTAAAGACAAGGGCAAAAGCAGCCACCACATTCTTAGGCAGACTATAAAAGAACGCTCCCAGGCCCAYGCACTACTCTTACTCCCTTCTGTGTCCACATCACTCTCGGCACTGTCTTCCAAGTTCCTACTGGGATGTTCCACTGCTGTCCTAGTCCAAAGTCTCAACGTTTTCCACATTTCTCTAAACAGTCGCATGGTCAGGCTTGTCACAACAATAGCCCACTCCCTGATAACAACTTCTTAGTTATTTTTTTTATCCATCAAGGTACCATGACCAACTTATATAAAAACCAGTCTAGGAGTGGAACTGCTCCTAATGAGCTGAGCCTCCACATTAATCATTAATTAAGAAACTGCCCTACAGATTTGCCAGGCCAATTTTATGAAATCATTTTCCCAATTAAGATTCTCTCTTTCAAGACATGTCCAGGTGGTGTCAGGTGGACCAAAATCAACTAGAAAATGAATAAGCTTTGGATCTAATTCACAGAACACTTCTGGCTTGTTCTTTGAAACATTACTTGCATATTTCTCTCATAATTAAAAACAAAATTGAATTTAAACTACTGTTGTATATTCATTATACACAATGATGGTTTTCATAAAGACACTTTTATCAGAGTACATCACATTCTCTTCTGACCATCTCAACTCCTCCTTCATGTCCTCATCTGTCTTGCCCCTCCCTTCTCTGCTAATTTCCTTATTTCCCTCAGATAACCTCTCTTCAACTCTCTTGTGTGTGTGTGTGTGTGTGTGTGTGTGTGTGTGTGTCTAGAGTTAGGGTTTCTCTTGCTGTGATAAGATGTCACATCATTATATCATGCCAAACTTGGGGAGGTAAGGGATTCTTTTGCTTATGCTTCAATATCACTAYTCATCATCAAAGGAAGTCAGGACATAAACAGGGCAGAGAACTGGAGGTAGGTGCTGATGCAGAGGCCATGAAGGGATGCTGCTTACTGGCTTGTCCCTCAAGACTTGCTCAACCTGCTTTCTAATAGAACTCAGGCCCACTAGCTCAGGGGTGGCCCCACCCAATCGCTAAGGAAGAAAAGGCCCTCCAGACTTGCCTGTAGCCTGATAGTATGGAAGCAATTCGTCAGCTGAGGTTCTCTCCTCTCCAATGACTCTGGCTTGTATCGAGTTGACATACAACCAGCCAGCACAATATGACTTTATGTATCTATGCCACACCATGCAATATTTGTCTGAGCTATTTTCTATTTTCCATAATTTGATGAACTCCAGTAGCATCTATTTTCCTGCCAATGCCACATTTTACTTATGAGTGAATAAACCTCTATTATGCATCTATACCAAGTACACGTACTCATTTGCTGAGGCACACCTGGGCTGCTTCCCAAGCCTGTATGAGTGCAAAGCTCCACACTGCACACGAGTGGACAAAGTGTCTCTGTGGGATGTTGACTCAGTGGGCTCCAGGATGATGCCCAGGAGCTGCATGGCCGGGCCGTATACTACTACTCATCATAGGGTTGTTTGTTTTTAAGAACCTTCATGCTGTTCTATAACGTTGCATCTGTTCATATTTCTATCAGCAGTGAGGAAGAGTCCCTAACAGGTTCCAGCCTTGCTAGCTTTTGTTATTGTTTCTTGATGATAGCCATTCTCACTGCCATGAGATAGAATTTTAATGTAGTCTTAATTTGCATTTCTCTGATAGCTGAATATTGATTTTTTTCCTTGCTCACTGGTCATTTGTACTTCATCTCTGGGGAACAGACTGTTCTTCTCATTAGTCCGCTTGTTGATAGGGTGTTTTCTTTGGCAGGTTTTTGAGTTCTCTACGGATGCTAGATAATAATTCTGTGTTAGATGTATAGCTTGCAGAGATTTTTTCCCAATTCTATAGGTTATTTCTTCAATTGCTTATTTCCTTTGTAGTCTGAGCTTTTTAATTTTATTTAGTTAGCATCTAATGAGACCTTTGTCTTCAGTTGAGAAGCACATTATTTGTATTTTTTTGGCACATATTCTGCTTCCTAATTCTATTTTGTTTATGCTAATATTAAAATTAGTTTCTATTCTTCGGAAAGAGAAATCAGTAGCAAGTAGTGCCGTCTAATCGATAAGAGAATAGACAAGAGAATAGAGAAGAGCTACACGAGCAGAAAGAACGTGATCCACCGCTGTGGACAGGCTTCCCAAGGGAAAACTGGAACATGATGAAATCTGGTGGACACAAATGGAACATGTAAAGAACGTATTACCAAACTAAAGGGTCCCCTTGGTTTTTTTTAAATTACCTGCAAGAAACCATAGAATTAATAAACTTAGCTTGAAAGGAAAAGTGAAAAAAAAAGCAAACTTAACCCGTGGCAGACAAATGTGAAACTTATTTACTAATAAAAGTCTACTACATTTTAAAATAAATGTACAGTGAGTTTAAATAATGAGACCCTTTTTATGTCTCCCAGAAWCTCTACGGTACTCAAATATTAATACATGATAACCAGTAAAACATTCTGACTCTCCAAATATTTAATTTCTTTTTCCTCCCTCAAACATGAACTGAAATAAGAAGGGTCTCTAAATGCCCCAAGTAGCCTATGCTGAGTGACAGGTCACTCTTTTTGCCAAATAAAGGCTGTGATTGGGTCGGGTCAAGAAKCAAGGCAGAGGAGGATGTGCCCTGAACCTGCAGCAGTGCTCAATGACACAAGATCTGAGAAGAAAATTCACATGCAGCTAGCCAGTCAAAATACCCAAGAAAGGGGAGGGAGAACCTGTAGAGTCCATATCTAGTGGTTAAGTATGGCCCCCAGTTGAGGGATGACCCACCTACCCACCCACCCTCCCACCTACCTACCTGCCTCAAAAATATTAACCCAGAATTGCTCCTGTCTAAAGGAAATACAGGGACAAAGAGTGGAGTAGAGACTAAAGGAAAGGCCATCCAGAGACTGCCCCATCTAGAGACCTATCCCATCTGCAGCCACAAAAACCCAGACACTATTGTAGATGCCAAGAAGTGCTTGCTGACAGGAGCCTGATATAGCTTTCCCCTGAGAGGCTCTGCCAGAGCCTGACAAATAC
>BDUI01002465.1:47541-65866 GCA_002335545.1 Apodemus speciosus | reverse complement strand
ACACACACACACACACACACACACACACACACACACACACACACACACGGAGATAGAGGAGGCAAAGAGAGATATAGGAAACACACACACACATACACAGAGAGACAGAGACAGAGAGAGACAGAGTTATACAAATTGGAAAGCCAAGGACAGAGCTGGCTTACCTTGAATCATAACAGTTTGTAAAAACAGCACAAGGTTAGGTGCATGAAGTGCAGTTACTAAACTGTAGCCGGAATTCTCGTCAAAGCCTTAGTGCTTCGCAATCTATGTACATAAACTTGTAGGCAGAAAAAAAAGTCTCAAAAGTTATTGAAACCAGAATCACCTTATAAAAGTCCAAAGGTAAGTATGGAAGACCATTAAAGTCTGCTTTGAGGTTCAGACAGGTTATAGAGAACATGGCCTTGCAATACAGCTGTAAGGGGGAAATGAAACACGTAGTACCCACGTGTCACGGTGGCCCAACTGCTGTCTCAGGAGAAAACGAATCAGTCAGATATTCAATACACAAGCATTGTAGGAGTGAGTCATGAAGAGGGGCTGGAGGCAGTGGGCAGAAGACTACAAACATTCATCTTATGGGTGCCCACTTAATACACTCAATCATACTACAAATATTTACTCCTAGTGTTGATTCAGGAAACATAACCTACTCATTTATATACAGACATTGTTTTTCATTAAATTCTTATGTGTCAATTCTGTAGGAGAAATCGGATTATGAAAGTAAAGCTATGGTGTAACCAGGGTTTTCAGTTTACTCTGAAATGGACTTCTTATCAAGATGACGGCAATCTAAAGAGCTGTTAGTATCTACGCCATTTTAGTTTTCCCGCTGGGAACTCAAGTGCAGCAACTGATACCCGCCTTTAGGAAAGGTGAACATTGCTACAAAATAAGAACTACAGCAAGCACATGTCTATGCCAGCACCATGCCAGGGGCAGACTGTCCACAAGTTAGGTTATATTAATCTCAAAAGAAGCCTGGGAGGGATTGTGTCCCCACATTAGAGATAAGGATGTAGCATCAAGGAGAGGTTAATTAACTTGCCAGGGTCCTGTGGCTAGAACAGACACAGTCAGAGCTTTCATCAAGAGCTGTTTCCAGCCTTGCACTACCTTTAAGGCCTGGACTTGGAGCTGAGCTGGGACCTTGGAAAGTCCTTGTTCCATCTCCTTGTTGCATCTGCAAGGGCCAAGATGGAAACAAGGATGTCTATTCAAGTGTGGATTCAAAAGCTAACTAAAGATCAAGTGACAGGCTTTCACACCCAGCAAGGTCTGCCTTCTGAGCCTTCTCTGAGAGAGGGAAGCACATCTTTCTTCTCCAGCTTACATTCTCTATCCCCCGTGGATGAGAAGCTGATGGGGTGGTACAGGTTAGCCACCACTGATGGGGTGGTATAGGTTAGCCACCAGAGAAATAAAAGCATTTACTTAGTCATAATGTCCCACTGCAGTCAAATGTGAGGCGTTTTAATCCTTGCTCCGGCAAAATACCAACCACAGAGTTGGCTTACAACACACACAGACAGCCCTACCACGCAAACCAATGGTTTGGGAACTGGGAGAAAGGGCTCCTTTAAGCTGGAAGGTGAGTGGAAGGCAGGCTATGAGTGAGGCTGTGCGGTAGAGCAGGCCTGCCCCACACTGCTCAGAAAAGACATTGTTGAGAACGAAGGTACAAAGTAAAGTAAAACAAAGGAAATTCAAATTGCTCATGGCATTTAGCAGGCAAACCATCCCTATCCCTGCTTTGATTACAACACAGCAGACCTGCCTGGATGACCCTGGATGACGGCTATAAAGCTAAAGTGAGGTTTGCATTCTAAGGCCTCAGTTTCACCTCTATTCAGCTTCTGCTTTTTAAGCTAAAAAGTTGCTTATTCTTGGTATAATGAGGATCTTTCTTTCTTTCTTTCTTTCTTTCTTTCTTTCTTTCTTTCTTTCTTTCTTTCTTTCTTTCACTAAGTAATTAAAAACCAATTGTGTTCAAGGCTTTTGAGAGACTTGGTTTTATGCTGCATAACTTGGAATTGGGTTTCTAAACCCTCAAATTTAGCAACTCAAGGAAGAATAGTATCTATGGCATGTTTGAAAAAAAATGTTTTGAAATGAAGTGATGGGCAGTTAAAAATAGAACTGAGCAGAGCGGCGCAGCTCCTTTTCACTGGGTTGGAGCGCTGCATCTGCATTACGCAGGACACTGTGGCTGGGGATCTGAGGCTTCAGATGAAGGGGAGTGCCAGCAAAGCCACCATGAATGCACTGACAGCTTTCGGCAATGACAAATGTGACGTGGAAACAGAACCACCAGCAAACTTCACTGACACCTTGTCAGGAGAACCTGTCCTCCTTACACCTGCTCTCTCTCATCTTGGGGCACACTACTGCRGTTCCTTCACCGTCCACACCAACGCCTTCCACAGGCCCTGCCCAGCCCAGCACTGGAGGACTGTCAGGTGAGTTTAGTTAAATCTCAGTCTCAAAACACTCTGAAATTAGAGAGTGTGGAAATCTGTGGTCCAGCCTTAAGGCCAAATACCATTCACAAGGTTCTCCTTCTAGAAAAGGTATCCCAAAATTCAGATAATCTAAGATGAAATTTTGGAAAACCAGACATCCCTCATTAATTGTGGCTGTTTCCTGAAAAGTATGCTTGGCAAGTTCGTAATCAGGATAAGGAAGCTATAGGGGAAACTCAGCCAGTAAGAACCGCCTGGCCTTAAAGACACTGTTAAATCTCGGAACAAAGGAGTACTCTGAGCAGCACACTTCCTCCCAAACAAATCAGCTGCCAGCATTAACCACCCACAGGAAGAGCCTCGCTTCCTTCAGTATCTGAGAGATACCTGCTGTGCTGTGATTTGCTTAGGCAGTCCTTTACAAGTTAAGCCAAGATTGGGAGGTGAGGGAGTGGTGGGGGGAGGGGCGGGGATATAATTCCATAGGTATTCTTCTAGTTAGCAGGTGCAGCCTTCACTATGTTGTGGTATTAAAGAATTAAAGAGGCTGGGTCACCAGCTCCTCTCTCAGGGAAGGGAAGTGAGCAGCAGATGGCCCACTGCTGCCTGCACCGCAGGCTGTCTCACCCTGGAGCAAGCCTTCTAGGGCAGCCTGCCTCCTGGGACTGAGCCAGCTGGAAGGCTGGTTCCAGGCCTCCTCCCCAGGATGTCTACCTGGTATTGCCACCAGACTCCTTTCTCTGTCCCTTCCTTTCATCAGCATCATTCTAACTGARTGAGCGTCTCCCCTCTGTCCTCACTGACTACTTCCTGAGAACATGACTCCTGTCATGTCTTTTTCTGACATTGGCCTTTCTCCTTGCTTCATCTTACCAAAAGCCAGGAACTGACAGGTTTCCAAATCCTGGAATTGTGCTACTTTGTGCACATTTCCAGTCTAGGCTTTATTTTATTTAGTGAGAAACACACACACACACACACACACACACACACACACACACACACACCTTTCTGTGTTTCATACATAGTACACAGAAGCAACAATGAAGACTAAATTACAACAAGGGCCTACAAAATTCCATCTATATTAAATATTCAGCACGTGTTCATTCAATATTATTGATTATTGAGTAGGTGCCACACACCAGGTACAGGTTTTCAAAAAGGTAGTAATGAACTCCTGCTATAGAGGGCTGTGCATTCTGGAGATGAGACAGACAATAAACAGGTCAGTAATTACTGAAATAGGACACTGGGCCTGTTAATAAAAAGGCAGTGTGAGAAGATACAGAATGCTGGAAGCACCCACTGTTTTAAAGTCACCAGTAAAGACGGCTAGCTGTCATCCATACCTTCCCAGGTCTGCAGTCACACACAGGTTTGGGGCACTGGTTTTCTTGATGCTATTCTACTGTGTTGTGAGCCCACCTGCTGCATTAAACACCGATCTTGAATCTATATTACTAACCTACACAGCAGCTCTGTCCTGGGGCGAGAGCAGCCTGAGCCATTAGAAGCTGGAGTCAGTCACAGCTGTCCCAGACAGATGGCTTTAGTGGGCAATATGATAAGCCTGCCAGGTTTCTCAAAATATGAAAGGGTTTTTCTGTCTCATTAGTACTTCATGGTTGACCATCCACAAACACCTGGTGTTTAGACTTCTTCCTCCCATGAAAATGTCACATAGTTTTAATTCCAAAGGATATATATTATGCAATCTTTGCCAAATGAGCTAATATTTAAATAATTGATAAGCTCACATAAAGGAGGAGGAAAACCCTTCATATATCCTAATTTCAGTGGCAAATTAAATTCGTGGCAGAGGCAAATTTAAGATACTTTTGTTCTCAATATCCAAGCTAACTGTTCAAAGGAAAATTCCACCTCACAGACCATTTACCAACACAGGTCAGTTTCTAAGAATAAYTATGAATTCATCTTCACTTTGCTTATTTTATAATCAAGTGTCCTCATCATCTCTAGTAGACCCACCAAGTGAACACAGGTACCCCATGCACTTGCTCCAGGTACGAATCACATCATATTTAAACGTTGTTAACTTGTCATAAGAGGGAAGGGGCAAAAGACCTGGACGTTGAAGACACATTTTAAACTTAGGTAGGAGAATTTTTAACTTTTAAAATTTAAATACCTTGAGGATATAAATGTTAATGGTTATATCTATGAAAAGAAGATAACTACATAAATACCTCAAAAGAGTAGAAAGTATCTTAAATAATTTGAATACTAAAAATGATCTAAAATGTAAGGTATAGACAAATAACTGGAATTTATTTATTTGGACATAACATTATCTTATAGAATTTTAGTCAATAAAAATACCCTTATTCAGAGGGAAATGGGGAAATTGGAAGTTTTAATAAGGGAGGGGGAAGGAAGACAAAACTCAAGGCAAGAAAGTAAGGAGGGACTAGAAGGTGAAGAATGTTTGTTGACTGCCAAGAGAGGAAAGAACAAATAGTGCTATCTAGCTGTGAAGACTGTGGCCCACAACAATGGCCAACATGGCAAGATGTCCCTTAAAGTGTAAGAGTGGCCCTTGTATCTTGGCAGTAGCCAACAGCTCTCTAACTGGATTTAAGGTCCTCTGATCCTGGAAACCTAGCAAACTATCTGGGGCTAGTGCGTGAGTGATTTCAGAACTTAGTACCACCACTTCACTAAGCCAGCATAAACTCCAGCTGCATTCTAAGTACTTATCCTTACACCCACAGACAGCTGTAGTTCCCAGCCCTCACTAAAGAAGCTTGTCTTTACAACAGACAGAGAACATTACAGAAAATCACAACCAAAGTGCAGAGAGCAACTGACCGGAGTACCGGCCCTCATCTACAACATACCTCCTGCCCCCAAGGCAGAGGTAACACTGCAGAACAGGAGACACAGAAACTGTAAATGACAGGGAAGTGCCATCCATAACACTTCAATATGGCTGCCCAAATGAGACCCAAACAAGGACAACACCCATAGATTTGCTAAAGTGGCGGGCGACTCTCAGAGGCCTCCACCTCTACACAAAGAGTTACAGGGAACTATGGGATGCTGAGAGTGGAAGCCTTTCTTCAAGGAGAAGCTTGCTTATTGCTATGCAATAGTAAGTATTAAAGTATTTTACACACAAGCAACACTTAATGAACTCAGAAGGTTGTATTTATAGTTGTGTGTGGGGGTGTGTAAAACAATAACAAAGAAAGAAGAGGCCAAAGATTTTAGATGCGGAGAGGCTTGGAAGGAGTTGGAGGAAAAATAAATGGAGGTTAAAAATTAAAAATAAGTTTATAGTATATTCATTTAGTAAAGAAGTATTTCATATTTATTCAATACTTTGTGTTTTATATTATGAGAAATGTTAAAAAAAAAGACAATTATCTCCATCATGAGGGAACTTACAAATCAGAGATACAAAGGAAACATAATGCTTTTAGCTAGCATACAGCAAGCACATTCTATGTGACTGATGCTATTTTTATAATGCTTTGCATCTAACTATAAAACTCTTATCAACAGGTTAACATTTTCCAAGAAGCTTAGAAAATTGTTCAAGTTTAGAATCTTATAAAGTACAGAGCTTAGGCCGTATACTTGGCACAATATTACATTCCATTTTAAGTTGGGATGTACACATGTATGTGCATACACATGCCTGTGCATTCACATGCATGTATACCCACACGCACACACAAGCACATATGCAGGAATTATAACTACTGGAAAATCAACAATACTAAGGCAGTAAGTAATACATAGAGAGATCATCTTGGGGTAGCTCAAGAAAGTTTTCAAATGAAACAAAAACTAGACTCAGGCTGGCTTTGAGGATTTAGACATGGAAATAGAGGGCCAGTGAGAATATACTGCAGGTATACTTTTTCGAGGGTGCATAGGTATATACATTATTGACATATAATATACATATAAAATGCAAAATGCCACATTTATTTAAAATAACTCATTGATAGTAAGCACACTATTATAGACTAGATTTACTTTGTAATCATAACAGAGATAAACTTTCATAAAGCAATGCCTGTCAAGGGAACAGAATTTATTTTATTTCATAGAAATACAACTTAAGTATTTTCCTACAAACAAAACTCATCCACTCCTGGTCTATATCAATGGGTAATAACTTGAAACAGAACAATTTATAGCTTTCCATAATTAAAAATGGCATCCAGTAAATACATTTTCAGTTTGCCCCAGAGGCACTGTGTGGGTTTCCATGGGCAGGAGGCAGCCTCACTCGCCCTTCTGGATTTTATGTTTGTTATAATTGTAACGTTTTATATATAGGAAGACAATTTTCATAACTAATTTGCAAGAGGCACACAAAATAGTGTCTGACAAATGGCCAGATTTCCAACAGAACATGTATGCTGACTGTTTAGCCAATGACACTTACCAAGCGATAGGTCTGGGCCTTTAAAACGTTGAGATCAATAAAGTTTTCTTCATTATCTGTCTCCTCTTCCTTTGAAAAATAAAAAAGATTTCAAATTAAAAAAACTATCATTTAAATATAGACTTCTAAACACATAATATCCTAAGCTATGCTGAACTTAATATGACTGACTCAGTAAAGCATATTTAAAAGTCTAATAAATATGCATAAAGTAGGGCACACAATTATTAACAGCTCATATGTTCTTTGAAGTTTTGATGGTGCCATTTAAAAAAACCTGTTTCTGCAGACACTGAAAAAAGGAGGGAAAAAGAGGGAGGGAAGGAGTAATTGCTACAGTTCATTGATGAATTTAAAAATAGACAAATAGACCCAAGTGGCACGTGTAAAATAGTGCCAGTTTATGGAATTCTGAGCAACAAGACTGAAATGAAAACAAAAAAAATGAAGACTGAAAGACACAAGTCACTTCACTGGTTCTAGGGACAAGTGCATGTAGATGCACTTAAAACAGTGTTTTCTTATGAGTTTGGATCTGTATCTGTGCCTGTGCATGCTACATGTGTTCCAGGGCTCATGGGAGCAGAAAGGTGGGTGTCAGGTCTTTGGGAAGAGCAGCAAGGTTTTAGCCACTGAGCCATTTCTCCAGCACTGAAGATGCATTTTTCACACTGTGTGTGAAAAGCACACTAGGTGCTCAAACTTGTTAAGGAAATGAATAATACGAATGTGTGGTGTACAGCCCTCACATCCATTTAAAAGGACAGTCAAACTGCTCTTCACCTGAGTACGGATGGTCGTGGGGGTGTGGCTAGGCAGTGACCTTTTGAGATTCAATATGTTCTATACACAGACAATAAGCAGGAGGGTCTGTTAGCATACAAAACCAAGCCATTGTGGCGACACAGTAGGTGAAAGTGATCTAATAGGAATATCAGTCATATGGACAATGAACATCATAGTAATGCCCACAACACTTGGTCCCCGAGTCATATGATCCTGGAAACAGAAACACACACAAACCAGGCTAAATGCGAGCGTCAGACAGCAAACAGTTCCACAAGTAGAGCTGTTCAAGGTTGCAGTAGATTTCAAAGATAACCCCTACCTTCAGATTTGAGAAACATAAGCCAGTGGTCTCGGAATGTGGTGCTGAGACCAGTTACATGAGTGCTGCCTGGGAACTTGTTGGAATGAAAACTCTAAGGTGCTATCCAAGATCTAATCCACAAGCGTAAGGCTTGAGAACTATGCCCCTAAGCCTTGAGGAAATGGAAGGAATTCAGCAATACACAAGACAGTATAGATATACTCTATATGTTCGGGTGACATTTGTTTTTCTTAAAGTGGGAAAATGGGGGCACAGAGTACACAACTGACTTGTTTGTAAGTCAAGTAAATATTGATACTTCTGAAAAGTGGCTTGAGTGTATTCTGTGTTTGTACTACATAACAACCAGAGTAATTCATTAAAGTGACGATGACTCATTGCTGTTTGAAGAAACAAGGTTACAGTAAAGTTACCATGACCTCATCAGTACTGTTTACACAGGCGATCAGCCAATACTTGTATTTTATTGAACACTAACAGGACAGAGCTTCCATAGTGGACCCTAGCATGAGCCATCATCAGTATATGGTAATGTTTCTCTCATAGCCCTACCTCACAGGTTCAGGCTGCAAATGGTAGTGGCACCACTTCTTCTAATTAGCCATTAGCAAAATCTTTGCTTCTGGAGTCTATGACTTTATCATTCTGTTCGCCTACAGGTCCTCATTCCAAATGGAAGAGCACTTCTACCAGGAGACATGATGAAGACTCTACTGCACTCCAAGCTTGACCACTACTTGGATCCTTTGGGCTCCTCACACCTCACACCTCACACCTCGGAATCAATAGGCAAGAGAAGAGTCACTGTGCTGGCTGGAATGACTGATCCTGACTCAGGGGGGACTCACGCTACCTTTTCAACAGAAGCATGACTAAGGATGTCTGGAATACGGGCAACCTTTCAGTGTATCCTTCAGTACTGCCACACTGTGATTATACTCAATGGAAAACCACAATGACCTAATGCAGACGAGACTTCTGATGACCTAGACACTTTAGTCATGAAGGCTGGCTAACTCACCAGGTAAATAACCACTGTCAGCTGAGGTGCTGAAGGCAAAGGGAATACTGAATGTGTGGTGAATGAAGGTAGTTATAAATAGTAGTTTATAACTACATAACTTCTTATACAAATAGGAATTGTATTGTCATACATATTTCTTCTTTATTTGCTTGCAAATGTATTTTTCCTTTTTTATCACCTTTTCATAAATATAAGATACTTTGACTGTGTCATATAATTAATCAGAATTATGATCTTGCTATTGCCTTTATTTGGAGATTAAATGTGATTTAAAGGATGCCAAGCTGACAAGAGATGGAGGTATGATGGCTAATTCTAAGTATCAATTTGATTGAGCATGGAATACTGAAATAATTTATTAAATATTATTCATGTGTCTGTGAGGGTATTTCTAGGTAAAAGAAATATTTGAATCAATAGCATTGAGTGAAGTGGACTGTATTTTCCATGGTGGCTGTGTCTCATCCCACCTGAAAAGCCTGAGCAGGATTTTCCTGCCTGCACCTTCCTTGAAACCAGAACATCAGTCTTGTCTTACTGCGGTATAAACTTCAGACAGACACTTGAAGCATTGCTCTCTTGTGGTCTTCCCATTCACACGGGAACTATGCCATCAGTTATCCTGGGGTCTAGCTTGTCAGGAGCAGACCTTGGGACTTCTCAGCCCCCATAGTCACGTGACTTAGTCCCATGTAAAACGTTCAGTCAAGCTTGCTGTGCAGATTTGTGATTCTAGTCAGACCAGGAAGCTGAGGTGGAATATCAGAAGTTAAAGGCCTGCTTAGGCTGCATGTGCGCAAGGTCTTCTTAGCTTTGGGTAACTTGGAAAGAGCCCATGACATGTAGCTTAGCTCAGGGGAGAATCCTCACATGGTGTGTGTGTGTGTGTGTGTGTGTGTGTGTGTGTGTGTGTGTGTGGCTTGGGTTCTGATCCAATCCCCAGCACTCCAGGGAAGAAACAAACCAAAACAAGAAACTTTCTTTCTAAAGGTGTGTGTGTGTGTGTGTGTGTGTGTGTGTGTGTGTGTGTGTGTGTGTGTGTCCTACTGGTCCTACTTCTTAGAGAATCTTGACTAACACATAGAAAAAGAACTTCACTTACTAAATAGTATGACAAGAATACTCAAAGAGAATTCAAGCTTAGAAGAAAATGCCTTAAAACATGATAGGATGCTCAATGATTTATCTCCGTAATTCAGAAGACACATTCCCTACCATCTCCTTGTTTAATTGGCGCTAATTCCCTTCCTGCTTGTTACTAAAGATAGGATCATATGGAGAATACTCTGCATCACCATCAATTTTAAAAACTAATTGCCAATGTGACTTTTTTGATTTGGCACTTTCTAGCTGAAGGTCCCTCGTTTCTATAAAGGCATACGTTTGTCAAAAATGACCTGAACCATCCTTGATCCACACAGACAGCTCTGAAGTGGGGGGTGGGGGGGKGKGGGGGGGGGGGGGGCGGCTTGCAGGCACCAACCCAGCCTTCCTTAGCAACAATGACAGGGAAGGAAGAGCRGGGATCTCAGCCTARGATGAGGAGGTGGACGAAAAGAGAGGACATTCAAGCAGACAGGTCCCAGAGGCACCTGCTCTTCACTCCCTGGTTTGGAAGAACATATAAAGAGGCTACTGTCTAATTTATTTCCCTAATTATGTAAATGCAACAATTCTGCTTTGAGCTTTAAAAGACTCAAAAGAAAAAAAGAGCTAAGATTTTGAAAAGTTACACAATATCCTGAGAGATTCTATGTCAAACACTGAAAACTTGACACATACCAAATGAAGCCCAGTAAGTTGGGGCCATGGCAGAGAGCAGGGGACACAGCATCCTCTTAGCTTACCCGCTCCTGATGAATAGCCTTTCTCCTTTCCTTTGACTCATACTTTTGAGTGACAATTTTGAAGTTAAATGTTGGTATACTTGGACCAAGTATAGACTGATACACTATTAGCTATTAAAAAGATAATGGAAATAACTAAAATGGGGAAATAACTAAATAAATGAGAATGTATGAGGATATATTTTTTCTGGTCCTGAGTGGAAAGTCTATTAAATAATAAAGTCTAAACCTCTTTAAATGCCCAAATTATCTTTCGAGTTTATCTGAAGCTCCACCTGACTCAACTCCAGAAGCTCTGATTTTTCAAAGTTCCTGGGTCACACACAGCACCTTGTTGCTTTCAGGTTCCAGAACATGAGCTATCTCCTGCCTCTTACACAACGGGGTTTCAATAGCTGCAAACAGAATTGATGTCTGCATTTTTTTGCCTTGACTTTCAAATTTTATCATATTAAAAATATTTGTATTTTAATTAGATATTTTCTTCATTTACATTTCAAATGTTATCCCCTTTTGCAGTTTCCCCTTCGAAAACCCCCTATCCCATCTCTCCTCCCCTTAATCACTAACCCACCCACTCCTGCTTCCCTGTCCTGGTATTCCCCTATACTGTGGCATCAATCAAGCCTTCACAGGACCAAGGGCCTGTCCTCCCATTGATGACTGACAAGGGTACTCTCTGCTACATATGCAGATAGAGCCATGGATCCCTTCATGTGTTCTCTTTGGCAGGTGGTTAAGTCTCTGGGAACTTTGGGGGTACTGGTTGGTTCATATTATTGTTCCTTCTATGAGGCTGCAAACCCCTTCAGCTCCTTGGGTCCCTTCTCTAGCTCCTCCATTGGGCACCTTGTGCTTAGTCCATTCGTTGGCTGAGAGCATCCACCTCTGTACTTGTGTCAGGCACTGGCAGAGACTCTCAGGAGACAGCTATATCAGGCTCCTATCAGCAAGTACTTGTTGGCATTCACAATAGTGTCTGGGCTTGGTAACTCTATATGGGATGGATGGTGTTATTGTGGTCTAGGTTGAGAACGAGGGCCCAGACTTGACTGTGGCTATATAATAAGTGTCCTAGGCTAGCCTGGCTAGGCTGACTCAGCCTTGGGGCTAAAAACATTAGAAAAGTTATGCAGAGTCATGTATTTTGATATGGTTAAAAGCATCCTTTATACTTCTAGTTAAATATACATTAAAATGCTTTAAAATACTAAGAAATATTATTATATTATATTTAATTATTATATTATATTTACTATACTATAAATATACTATACTATATACTGTATTATATTTAATTTATATTCTATATATTTTCTCTATATTCTATATTATATTCTATTTATATTCTATAAATAGAATATAAATATTCTATTTATAACAAATATTAATATATTGGTACTATTATATATTTAACATAATGATGGTCATGATGACAGCTAATTTTGTAAAACAAATCTCAATTTGTCATTCTCATGTCATTATTGTCTGTAAATAAGTCGTATCAGCTACATAAGATTCTGTTTGGATACAATCCAATTTATTTAATGGTTATTTATTAACTTATAATATTAAGTTAATTCAGCAAGTAGCAAATTTATAGCTTATACTAGGTTATTTATTCCTAAATATGGAGTGAATTATCTACTGACAGAAAAAAAAAATAAAATCTTCAGTTGGTTTGTGACAGAAAAATACTACGCAAGTTCATTGCCCCATCGTGTGTCCAGTTCAGATAATGTGGACACATTCTAAAGTACTCAGCTCAACTCTGACTCCAAAATCTAGGATCACTGGTATGTACCATACATTCAGCCAAACATGAACTGAGCGCTATTTTTCTGTTCTAAATTTTTTGCAAGTTATCACTTTTTAAGATCATGCATGCTTGTTAACAAATGTTATTCATATAACTGGTGATACACACGCGTGAGCACACACATACTCGCACACTTAGAACCTCTTCCAAAGTTGACTCAAGACCATAAATATCAACTTAAACAAAGGCCTAAGGACTGACGATGGCACTGCACTTAGAAACAAAACACACTCCAGACAGACGAAGCAGGAGAGTTAGCAGAGGGAGAGCAAGCCTGACAAGCCAAAGGCAAGGCTGCAGGGCGGGCAGCTGGGCTACACACTTACCACAAATTCTTCATCCACTTTACTTAATGTTAACTCGGCATCATCTTCCGGAACAGTTTCTTCTTCTAATTCTTCCACTGGGTATGATGGCCTGAAATAACAAGATTTATTGAATGCTAAAGAGTTTTAATAAGGTAAAAAGTGTCTTGTGAGGAGTGGTAAAGATGCTTTCATGTGGATTGTCTCCTCTCTTAACCTCCAGGGAATCTATCGTTTCTGCCCCAGTGTTAAAACAAAGCAAAGCCGTCTACCACGAAATGTTAAAAGCACATTTACAAAAATAAACTGATACTGAATATACTATTATCTAACATGTTCACTCACACATACACACAAAACACTTAATATCATATGCACTACATTCCACTGAACAGTCCTACGATTAAGCTCTCAGCCTGTGACTAAAACACTAGGGTCATTTCTATTTGCTATATAATGCTGTAAAGATCATATTTGTAAATTTATTACTAGACAGATCTTTTAGAATAATTTGTCCATGTAGAGTGGCTACACCAGACACCTTTGTACAAGTTATTTATTTTTCTACCAAACTGCCAAAATTGACTTCCAAAATGCTATCCTAATTTATACTGCCAAGAATAGTGAGGAAAAGCATCTCTGTTTCAATATTTTTACCAATGTACATAAAATAATGTGTGCCAATAAAACAACCTCTTTCAAAGTTAGAACCTCTAACTGAAAAAATATCAGTGAAAAATATCAGTGTTTCTTTAAATTTCTTAAGCATAAAAATGATTAAGTAACTTTATATATTTTAATTGATTCTTTTTTAGTGAACCACACTATTTCTACTCTTAAACTTTTATAAATTAAGAATAATCTCTTCCCTAGTTTCACTACATAGAATCATGAATAGTGAAGACCCTTATAATTCTTACTAGAGAGATTTGGCAACATTTTCCTGTCTAGACCTTTGATTTAATATTATATATTTCCCTTGAGCCATACCTCCCTACATCTCTCTGATCTTTTAGTATGTCTATAGTTTTTATTTTCAATTCACATCACTCAAATATGCAATTTATTTCTATAGAGGTAGCAAGCTTGATTTTTATTTCTAAAGTCCAATTAGTGGTTCTAACACTAAAGTGTTGGACAACCATTTTCCCCTTAAGATCTACTTATTTTCACATTAAAAATATACCCAGACATATTTGCATTGATTGTGACAACTAATTCTAAAAATATATATCTCAAACTGTTTAACAAAATACACAGACTAACATGTAATAGGAAGGAAAAAGTATTATAACTAAATCAATCTTGTATAATAAATTTCCCAATTTTCACGAGTTAGAATTATATAATTATCTCAAAAACAAAGTTCTTATAAAAATCATTTGACATAGTGAGGAATAAAAATAATCTATAAATAAGAAAGTTCTGTGTAATTTATATATTACATAGGTGATAGAATTTCCAACATTTATTACTTTTCAAATAATTTCCTTTATTCTTCATGTATATACAATTCCTACAAATTACCCAAGTCAAATCCCATAGGCCAAGACAAAGATTACACTAGAAACAAAGGAAGCACAAACTGAATAGTGCTGAAACAGCAATAGCTTGCAGTGCAACAACGACACACTGAGCTATGGAYTTAGGAACTAACCAACCAGGGCAGGGCAGCAGCTGATTGATCTTGTCTTGAGATCTAACCACCACTGTTAGGGACTGCAGAGCCCTTCTTTACAATGAGCAGGACGGAATGTTTGGGGTGAAACAAAGGAAAATGCCATGTTTTACCTTGAAAGTAAATGGATTTCAGTTATTGAATATGCTTAAATCTAACAACAGCTTAAACCAGGTAGGTTTTAGTACTTTTTTGAGATTATATCATTCCCCTCCTCTTTCTTCCCTCCAAGCCCTCCACTATCCACCTCCTTGTTCTCTTTCAAATTCAGTGCCTCCTTTTCTTTCCTTGGTGTTACATGCACATGTGTATAGCTATTCCTAAATACATGTTTCTTGTATATACATACAAACACACAAACACACATTTTTAGAAGATTTAGAAGTACTTACTAAAAGGAAGTAGATTTTTACATAAATGTAATTGAGTATGTATAAATATATTAGCATAGAATAATATATCTCTAGCTGCAGACGTTTGTTCAAATCTAAACACCAATGCTAAGTCATATTTTATTTGTATTGTGTTCTACATTCAAATCTATGAATAAATAATATCTAATAATCAGTAAATAAAATCTAATCTTCAGCTTTCAAAAGATGAAATGTATATATTTTTATCATACCCTATAAAACTGTTTCTGATTTTATTTATTCATCAATATATACTAAACATACAAGACAAACTAAGTACAATGCTGATTACCAAAGACTACATATGATAAATTTGTAGCAACAAAGCTATTCCTGTAATAAATTATTTTAATATTATAAAAGTAAACAATGTGCTTTCAGGGCAGAGAAAAGCTATGAACACCATCCAAGAAGATGTCAAGTGGCTTCTTCAGTATTATTCTTGCCAATGTACAAGGGGCAAAGACAGTCCCACACTCAGTACTATATTAATTTCTTTCCACTTAAATATGCTTTCATTTACTTCAACATGCACACAAAATGGTTGTGGGTATAAATAAATGTAAGCACAGAGAGAACTTAGAAAGTTTTTCCAAATTGGCAAGGATTACAATAATTACAAAGAGGAGAGGCACTGGAATGAATGACATCATTTCAGAACAGATTTAGACAGCATTCTGATTTTGTCTAAACTTACTTAATCTTTAGTGTCACTGTCAGTTTAGATAAGTCAGCTCTTGTTAGTTTAATGAAACAGCTCTGCATTTCAGAAACAAACAAAACAAACAAACAACAACAAAACCTATTAAGTCTGTAATATCAATATTGTCTGTGAGGTGATCGCTACCTTTTCCAAGTGAAGCCAATATATTTTAATGCTTCTTCAGCTAAGCAATCAAGAACATAGCACACATGTTCTCCATAACCAGACTTCAATTTTGAAGGAGGAAAATCTGCAGTCCTCCCCTGAAAAGATAAAGACATTATTTGTTAGTTACCTTCCAGAGGTCAAGATCGTCTCAGCGAGGAGCTACTGAGCACATGTATAAATTTCCCACTTTTCAAATGGCAAGATAAAGGTAATCCCTTAGGCATTCACTTCCCAAGTGTTTCCAGTCCACTGACACATTTACACAAAGGAAACTACAGATATTTTCTGTTTGAAGTACCAAATTAAAAGGCACTTACACTCCCATCGCACATGCGTCCCAGACCCCTCAGTATACACACCCTCAGCCCACCCTTGAGACTGCCTCAGGCACAGCTTGGTCTAGAACTAGGACTCACATAAGCAGCCAGAGCTGACTGTGGAGAATGGGCTATGTCGGCTCAACACTGCTGCTCTGTGTTCCCATCACACCTGAGGAACCCAGAGGCAGCCTGGAGGGGTGCTCTCTGTAACCATGGTCAATGTAGAAACCAGCAAATCTTTCCTCTGTCCTTTTTTAATATCTTAATTTATTGTCTCTTTTTCAAAGAATGTACTGTAGCCTACATACAGGACTAAAGACCTGACTTTCTGTAATTTCAAATATATATTAAATAAATAAATAAATAAATAAATAAATAAAGGCAGTTTCATCGTAGCAGGGAAAAAAGTCA
Organism: Apodemus speciosus; assembly: GCA_002335545.1. Classification (NCBI taxonomy): domain Eukaryota; kingdom Metazoa; phylum Chordata; class Mammalia; order Rodentia; family Muridae; genus Apodemus; species Apodemus speciosus. Next base: position 49,176 of record BDUI01002465.1, on the reverse strand, counting down.
GTCCTGAAAAATAACCAGCAAAGCTCCTGGCACAATAAAACGCATTTTTAAAAAAGGATACAGTGATTCACTTTCTAAAAATTAGCAACCTGTGTCAAAAATATCTTCTTGCCTTTCCCCAGGAAAAGTCAGAAACGAAAGTACAAGTGAGAAATCCTAACAAATCCAAAATCCTTTCAAAGTATGTTGTTTGCTTTATACGCTAAATCATCCCTTGAGGGRAAGAGCTAACCAACTACCTACGAATTTACTTTTGAGGCTTATAAAACTAAGAAAATTATTATTAATCTGGCCTAAAGAGAGTCTGTAGTAACACTTTTAGAAGTGGAATTCATGTTACATATAATATCAACCATTCCGGGGAAGTCTTACTTTAAAATAAATTTGAAAATCACTCCTMTCAGTCAGTTATCGGTCTGTCTGTCCACTCTTCCAAAAGAGTCATGGAAAGGCTAGCACCTGCCACTGAATGGTTACCACTGAAATCCAGTTTGAGAACACGGAGAAGAGAGGATCTCACTTACGAAAGAGCGAAGCTCAGACAGTATATTCGATATAGTTGCGTTGGGATCGTCGTATTCTTGAGGCTGCTCAAAGGCACGGCCGGTTTTGTTGATCAGCCACGAGGCAAGAGTGCAAAACATGTAGAACTGTTCCCCGGGGTTGGTAGGCAGAGCAAAGTAGTGTCTGTTTCAAAGCAAGGGAGGAKTGGATGCATGAGACAAAGCAAGTCAACAGTGGATAGGTCACAGACAAGTCCAAAGTTGCCAGTTTTCCCTCAAGCAGCCTTCATCAATACTCCTGATCTAGGGATTCTTGGCACTCACAAGGGTTTGAACCAGTATCAGGGGACAATCCCTACAGTACATAAAGGATTTAATCAAAACCCCCTACAATTAGGGAATGGAAGGTGGTGATTTTTGAGAATGACATGAAGCTTTGGCCAAAATCAGTGAATTGGTCATCAGTGCATTCCCCTCCAAGTGGCAACTGTGGATTATGAGAATCTTAGAATGTAAGAGACTAAGAACCTACCATGTCTTTAATGTTTGTAGCCTATGYGCTATGCTAAGCAGGTATTTTCATCTTAACTGCATATTCAAATCAGCTCCTTAAAGGGCTGCCAGGAGTGGCCCTCAGCCCTGCATAACCACAACTTATGGGCACAGGACCCAACACAGGTCCATCTCAGAGGTTCCCAACTTAGACAGTCCCGGGTTTCAGGAAGGACCAAGGACCTCTGTCAGGTCTTCCTGCATTGCCAAAGTTTGCTAACTCCATTTCTGTTCTAGATATGTTCCCATGAGGGTATGATTTATACAGAGCTAAGGAGGACACAACAGGTACGACTAGCATCATCCAAAGGGTTGAATCAGACATCTGCTTTGTTTCCTTTATGTTGCTATCACTATTATATATATATATATATATTACATATAATATATATTATATATATTATATGAATTTAAGAGACTAATGACTTATCATGTTTTTAAGTGTGTGTGTGTGTGTGTGTGTGTGTGTGTGTGTGTGTAAAACCAATTACACAAGAATCAGTGGTCTATACTTCTATTTTCTAAACTTTTTCCATCCAAAAATTACAAATGTTCAGACATATTTTTACAAGGAATTTAC
>BDUI01002464.1:30228-45245 GCA_002335545.1 Apodemus speciosus | reverse complement strand
CCTTGCCAACACCTGCTGTTTCCTTAGTTTTTAATCTTAGCCATTCTGACTGGTGTGAGGTGAAATCTCAGGGTTGCTTTGATTTGCATTTCCCTAATGACTAATGATGTTGAACATTTCTTAAGGTGCTTCTCAGCCATTCAAAGTTCTTCAGGTGAAAATTCTTAGTTTAGCTCTGTACCCCATTTTTAATAGGGTTATTTGGCTCTCTGTTTTTGGCTTCTTTGTCAAAGATCAAGTGTCCATAACTGTGTGGGCTTTTTTTTTTTGAGTCTTCAATTCTATTACATTGATTGATCTGTCTGTCTCTGTACCACTACCATGTGGTTTTTATCAGTTTTGCTCCATAGAACAGCTTGAGGTCAGGGATGGTGATCTCCCTAGAAGGTGGTCTGGTGACCAGCTAAACTAGGGATCTACCTCATGGGGAGATACCAAGGCTTGACACTATTACTGATGCTATGATGTGCTTACAGACAGGAACCTAGCATGGCTTTCCTCAGAGAGGCCCAATCTAGAGCTGCCTGACACAGATGCAGATGCTTACACCCCATCATTGGACTGAAGTTGGGGAACCCTGGAGGTGAATTAGGGGAAGGATGGAAGACATAGAAGAGGAGAGTAACCCCATAGGAAGACCCGCAGTCTCAACAAACCTGGACTCCTAGGAACTCCCAGAAATTGAGCAATCAACCAGATAGCGTACATGAGCTCGTCTGAGGTGCTAGACACATATGTAGCAGAGGGCTGCCTGGTCTGGCCTCAGTGGGAGAAAATGTGCCTAATCCTCAAGAGACTTGAGAACCCAGGGAGAGGAGAAGCCTGGTGGTGTGAGAGGGGAGGTGGTGGATCAAGGAGAGGAAGAATGGGATGAGGAGCTTTGGGAGGGAGGATTGGAAGGGGAGGACAACAGCTAAATTGTAAATAAATAATGTGTGTGTGTGTGTGTGTGTGTATTTGTATCAACTTGTGATAGTATGTGTAATTCCAGGCTTTTAGCTAATGATATGTACAAAATCTTTTACTTCTCATTAACTTGGGTGCTAGTAACATCTTTAAATCAATTACTCCAATGAAAGTATCTAATTGGCCAGGCATAGGACATTAATCAAATCTTAGAATAAAGGAGAAGGTTCACCATTGTGTACATTGTATATTGTATATTTCTAAATGGATGCTGAGCATACATATATGTAAATTGTCCAATATACCAGCCTTTAGAAAATAATAATCCCCATTGTTGTTTTTTTTGTTTAATGTTTGTTTACTTTTATTTGGTTTTACTTCTGAACAAAGCTTCTTGTGTTCTTATTATGTAGAATTTTAACAGCAATCAAATATGCATAGATCATACCCTCCCTTATTTACCATGCAATTATAGGTGACATTAAATATTTCATATTTTCCTGCAAAACTGTGATATTACAAACCAAAAGAGCAAAAAAATCATCTTTACTGCAAATCTTACATGAGTTCTAACAATGGTTGCTTAGAACCTCAGAAAGTAAATATCCATGGCCCTGGGATACATGGGCCACATGTAAGCTGTACATGGAAATATTTTATCTTGACTTCAGGATCTTCCAGTTGTTGTCTTTTTCCTGCCTGCTCTCCTCCTCCTTCAGTTTTTACTTTATCCTTGCCACAGCACATCCATATGAAAACCCCCATGCAATCCCCTCTTTGAAGACATGATTCTCTTTACAGAATACATTTAGCTTACTGTCTGGGTGACTATCTCTTTTGGCTAATGTATTTTTATGTCTTTGTAGAAACCTTGGCTATTCAACTATATTGAATAATCTTATGTCAAATTATATTCTTCTCTCATATTTCAGGGTCCTTTTATAATTGCTTGATTAATATTTGTCTCAATGAAAAGGGAGGGACACAAAACAAAGAGGAGAGAAGAGATTATGCTGCTTAAAATGGCTGAGAAGACTTCAGCTAAACATGTGTTAGTGATGTGCACTAAATCTTAGGTCAAATCTGTTTAACGGTACCGATCAAGTTATCTCATTTCCCAGTTTTCTATTTAAATTTATGAAATATTTTTATGTATATATCTGGAAAAATCAGGTTTATAAAAAACAACATTAGTTTATTTGGTTTATATAATTCAGGTGAACTCTCTTGATACTTACATTGTTTATCTTTGTGTTTATGTGTGCAATTATGTATGAATAGAAAAGTAAGTTAAAAATCAAATGTTTCTTATAATATCTCTAAAATTATTTTTGCGGTAGTGGTATGAATTTCATACATGTATAACTTTCATGAGCATTTTTGACTATTCATCTCTCACCCCTGCTCTCCTCACTTCTCCTGTTCTCCCGCTTACCCCTTTCTTCAGCATTGAAGAGTGGTCCCTTCCTATTTAGGTCACAGGAATTCCACTTCCTTTTCCTTTTTACCTCCTTTGGGGCTCAGCTAATTTTTTTTACTGTTTTATCATTACTTTTCTGTTTTCAAAACGCATACATGTGCACACATATACATCATCACAGGATGCACACCTAAATTTAAATCTAAACTCTCCCTATGAGAGAAAATGTATTCATCTTGATGAAACTTGCTTATTTCTCTTGACACAATAATCTCCAGTTCCATCCTTTTTTCTAAAAAAGCCATGATTTTTTAATACCTGAAATATTTCCTTACATATATGTACCACATATTATTTACCCACTTATCTGTTGTTGGGCATCTTAGCTTCTGTAACTACAGAAGCAGTAAAATATGGGAGTATGYGTATTTTTGTGGTAACTGACTTAGAATCTTTCAGATACTCACCTGGGACTCATAGACAGGTCTGGGTTTAGTTTTCTGAAGAATATCCACACTGCCTTCCATAGTGGCTATACTAATTTACCTTCCTACCCATTATGACGAGACTGAGTTAAAATCTTAAAGCAGATTTTATTTATGTTTCCTCAATGTCTAAGGATGTGGAAAACCTTTTTAAATATTTACTGGCTGCTTATATTTCTGCTTCTGAGTATTTCTTTTCAGTTCATAAATCTATTTATTAGTTATATGACTTAGTTTGAGGGATTACAATTTTTGTTCTTCATATATTCTCAATATGAATCTATGTTATATATTTTTAAGTTATTTTTACTATTCAGAACACTATTTCTTCACTCTGCTTTGTTTGTTATGCAGAAGCCTCATGTAACCCAGTGGCCAGTTCTTGGGATAAATCTTTGTACTTAACAGAAAGTCCTTGTTTATCTTTGTATGATACAAAGGGTTGTATGTTTCCCTCTAGCAGCTCAAGGTTTCTTTTTTTATTGAATATCATCTTCATTTACATTGTCAATGGTAAAACCTTTCCCAGTATGCCCCCTCCCCTAAGACCCCAAACACCTCCCCTCCTTCTTCCCCCTGCGTCCACATATATGCCTCTCCACCMAACACACTCCCTCCCCCTTTCTGGGTTTCCCTTTGTTAGGGCCTCTGTTGTGCCTTTACCTGACTAAGGACCATTCCTCCCACTGATGTCCAACAAGGCTTTCCTCTGCCACATTTTTGGCTGGAACCACGTGTGCCCCTTGGTTGTGGTTCATTCCCTGGGAGTCTTGGGGCATCTGGGTGACTAAAATCATTTTTCTTCCCATGGGGCTGTAAACCCCTTCAGCTCCTCTGGGCCATCCTCCAGCTCCTTCATTAGGGACCCCATGCCCAGTCCAATAGTTGGTTGCTAGCATCTGCCTCTGGCAGGGCTCCTCCCGAGACAATCATGGCATAGTCCTTTTGGTATATGCTTCTTGTCGTCCATAGTAGTGTCGGGGGTTTGTTGACTGTTTATAGGATGAATCCCCAGGTAGGGCAGTCTCTGGGTGGCCTTTACTTCAGTCTCTGCTTCATACATTGTCTCCCTTATTGCTTCTGTAACTATTTTGTTCCCTTTCTTAGAGGAACTGAAGCACCCTCACTTAAGTCCTCTATCTTCTTGAGCTGGGTGAATTGTAACTTGTTTTTTTTTTTTTTTTTTTTTTTTTTTTTTTTTTTTTTTTTTGAGCTTTTGGGCTAACATCTGCTTATTAGCAAGTGCATACCATGTGTGCTCTTTTGTGATTGAGTTGCCTCCCTCAGGATGACACTTTCTAGTTCCATCCATTTGCCTAAGAATATCATGAATTCATTCTTTTTAATAGCTGAATAGCACTCCATTGTGTATATATATACCATAGTTTCTGTATCCATTTCTCTCTTGAGGAACATCTGGGTTCTTTCCATCTTCTGGCTATTATGAATAAGGCAGCTATGAACATAGTGGAGCATGTGTCCTTACTACATGTAGGAGCATCTTCTGGGTATATGCCCAGGAGTGGTATAGCTGGGTCCTCAGGTAGTACTATGTCTAATTTTCTGAGGAATCGCCAAACTGATTTCCACAGTGGTTTTACCAGCTTGCAATCCCACCAACAATGGAGAAGTGTTCCTTTTCCCCTACATCCTCTCCAACATCTGCTGCCCCCTGAGTTTTTCATCTTAGCCATTCTGACTGGTGTAAGGTAGAATCTCAGTGTTGTTTTGATTTGCATTTCCCTTATAACTAAGGATGCTGAACATTTCTTTAGGTGCTTTAGAGCCATTCAAGTTTCCTCAGTTGAGAATTCCCTGTTTAGCTCTGTTCCCCAATTTTTAATAGAGTTATTTGACTCTCTGGAGACTAACTTCTTGAGTTCTTTGTATACATTGGATATTAGCCCTTTATCAGATGTAGGGTTGGTAAAGATCTTCTCCCAATTTGTTGGTTGCCATTTTTGTCCTATTGACTGTGTCCTTTGCCTTACAGAAGCTTTGCAGTTTTATGAGATCCCATTTGTCGATTCTTGTTCTTAGAGCATAAGCCATTGGTGTTCTGTTCAGGAACTTTCCCACTTATTCAAGATTCGTCCCCACTTTCTCCTCTATAAGCTTCAGTGTGTCTGGTTTTATGTGTAGATTCTTGATCCACTTGGACTTGCAGCTCAAGGTTTCAAGTATTACGTTAAGGCCATGTTAAGTTGAGTTTTGTGTGTGGTGGGAGATATGGATCTTGCTTCATTCCTTACATGTGTACATTAAGTTTTCCCAGTTCTAGTAGTTAAAGTTTCTATTTTTTTCACCAATGCAAGTTTTTGCCACTTTTGTCAAAAATTATATGGCTACAGCCATGCGAGTTTATTTCTGGGCCCTGTATTCTATTCCTGTACTTTATTTTATGTGTATTCCTGGGCTCTGTACCTACCTTTGTGTCAGAGCCATACAGTTTTGCTCTCATGTCTTTGTATTAAAATGTGAAACCACATATTGTGGTATGTCCAACTTTGTGTGCTTTCTGATCAGGATTTCCTTGGCTACTCAATTGTTTCTGTTTTCACCTAAGTTTTAGAATTTTTATTTTTTGCTGCAGTAACAAATCTCATTGAATTTTTTGATAAGTTAATCTCTTTTTTTCTACATTCTTTGTTTACATTCCAAAGACTTTCCCTTTCCCCAGTTCTCCCCTCACCATATGTCCCATATATTGCCTTTGTCAATAAAGCCATTTAAACAATATGAAACCTGCCAAACAACTAGGATAGGATTTATTTCTGTCTTCTGTTTTTTTTCTCTTTCTTCAATTTCATTTTTCAATATCTTAAAACTTTTATTGCAAAGGTCTTTCACCTCTGTGGATAGGCTTAATTGCATTTATTTAAATTTTTGAAGATACTGGGAATGAGATGTTTTTCCTGATTTCTTCATGACAAAGTTCATGACTAGCATATAGAGGAGATTGTGATGGTTATACATGACTTTCTACCATATTTCTTGATATGAAGTATTTATCAGGCTTAAGGGTATTATGGTTGAGACATTAGGGTCATTGAGTATAGCAGACTGACTTCTCTCTTTCTGTTTGCATTTCTTTTATTTCTCTCCCTTGACTCATTGCTACAGCTAAAGTCAAGCCATGGACAGAAGTACAAATAGAGTACACCATTTGTCTTGTTCTTAATTTCAGAGAAAATTACTTCAGTTAATCTCCCCACGATTAAAAATGTTCATTATATACAGCTCTTAATATCATTAGACACTTGCCTTCCATTCTTTCCTTTAGGGCTTTTATTGTGAAGAAGTAGTAATCTTTCTTAAAGGCCTATTTTCCTTTATTGTGAACATGTGATACCTATTCATAAGTATTCTTCATGTGTTATATATTTACATATTTTCATATGTTGGATGATCATTAGGATACAACCAACTTGCTTATGTTCTGCGACATTTTTAATGTGCTCCTGAATTCTCCTTGCAAATAYTTTATGCAGAATTTATGAACCTACCTTTTTATGGAAATGCAACTAGTTCTATACATCAGGCTGGTCTCCAACTGACAGAGATTGGCCTCTCTCTCCCAGAGTGCTAGGATTAAGGGCTTGTGCCACCACTGCCCAGCTCAGAAATCAAGAGATAAAAAGCAATTGGAATTAAATTAAAATGCTTCCTAATAGCTGTGGTCTCTGGTCAAGCTATAAAACATCTTTGAACCTTAGGCTCTCCTCTTGTATATTGGAGGTAACATTGGTAGTCAGATGAAGTTCTGTACATAGAAGATGCAGCACACATCATAGAGATTCAGCAGACTCTTAGTACCCAGAATGTTCTCAAATGAGGAACTGGAGCTCAGTGGCCTGGATTTTTAAGCATCACCCAGCTAGTAAGATTTAGAGCCCAGACTAGTTCTGTGTAACTGGACGACCAATAACAGCACCAGGCTATCGACTAGTAGCAACCTATGCCTCTCCTGTTCTGTATGCAACACCTCACCTACTCACTGGAAACTGTGATTATTGTCTCTGATGCATGAAAGCGAGACTTTCTGCTGAGATCTATTATAATACAATTTGTGTTCCAGATTTAAATTGCTAATTAAGTGATTTTTAGCACAAACTTTTCATTTGAGTTTTAGCTTTCTTTGAAGATGCTCTACTACAGTATCTTGAGATGGTGCTGACATACATTTAGCCTTTCCAGTAATACCTGAATCTTATTAGTGCTGTAGTGCAGGATTTGGACACTAAAACCAGACTCTTTTTTTCTGATTCTGTTTGTATTATTTAGTGGCTGTGTTTGGGTCTCAAGGTCCTCATTTATAGAGTATACAGAATACACTTAAATGAAATTGCTGTACAGAACAAAGAGAAATGGTCACATAGAAAATGTTTTCTGCTTTCATAGAAATTATCTCTGGAAAAAAAACTCCATTATACTTGATCTATCATTTCTGCAAAATAAAAGTTAATTTATACACCTGAGACCAGATTATAAGTGACAATATTCATGTAAAAAATATCTTAGTTTGGAACATTTAAGTCATCAACATAGTCTTTTGTGATTTTAATGAAGTTTTCAAAAATAGAAAATATTTTGTGATTTCAATAGAAGAGAACATTTACAATAGAGTAATAGAAAGTGGATGTGGATGGCTTCTTAATGGGTAGAGTCAGTAAAAACACAGAGAGAAGCACTGTTTGTCTTCTGTGTTTCTAGTGTTTCAGTGTGCTTGTCATGGATGGTAAGGCTCCCACTGGCCTGACCCAGAAATCCCTGTCTGAGGGATCATCCAGTCAGGATCAGAAAACCAGAAGGATAGCATGTGCTACAGTTCTGAAGGATTCTGTACAAGTTAAATGTATTATTTTGTTCTAATATATTGTTTGGTTATTAAAAATTCTTAATGCCCTCAGAATGCTAATTTCTTCCCCAAATCAAGACTGCAAACTGATTTAAATCACAAAGCAACCCATTATGAGTGGTACTGTTTTGTTGGCAAAAACTTTGAATCAAGTATTTAGGAGAGGTGAAGAGAAAGGAAAAAATAAGAAAGGCCAAGATGCCTCTGGAGAAAGAAAGTAGAAAATATGGTAGCCAAAAGGAAGGAGCCGTCATGTTCGGAGGGTGTTCCCTGGTTCCTCCAACTCTATAATTTTTATAGCTTTTTCATTGTGTAACAGAATGCACTTCAACATCATACTTTCATACCCTCATTACCACCTCCCATAATCCTTTCTTGTTACTTTCTTACCTTCCCACCTGCTGCTTGTCAACTTCTCCTTAAATATTCCATTTCTGTCTTTCTACCTTCATTTACTTATTTATTATACATATGTGCATATATAATTAAATCTAGGTTACACATGTAAACAAATACCTATGGAATCTGTCTTTGTAAGCCCTTTCTCCAAGATGTCTCACCACCCACAGTCTAACTTCTGTAAGCAGTATCTTCATACCTCAAAACAGACCTTTCTTTCTTTATTCACATTCCTGGCACTTCCACTTTTACCTAAATGTACACCAAATAAGAAATATAAAACTCAAACCTGATGCTGTAATGACAAGAACTGTAAAGGAACTCCTAGTGAAATGTTTTTTCTCTAATATATAGCATATTATGTAATTTAATTTCTGATGTTTTGATATTAAGCAAACATATACAAGAAGTAAAATAAGAAGATACTATGAGGTTGAACTTCCTCATAAAGAAATAGACTGGCCTTTCTTGGAAAAGCTGCCATGGCACCTTGCAGCAAGATTTTCAAAATTCCAAGGTTTGCAAAGAACAATCCTATAGTGCTTCTACTCTCTTCTTTTGCTTCTAATGACATTAAATGTGAGGCATTGTTAAGTCATCTAGGGTTCCCTTACCTTTCTTATAAACTTGCAGTTTCTACCTGGAGTGTGTGGTAAACACCCAACTGTTCTTAAATACACAGTGCATGTTCTTGGCTTTCTTCCTTTAAAGAGTCAAAACATTAATAATCATTATTATGTTTGCTACAAAAAAAGAAAAGGACCTTTCTGGAAAAGGAAGCTTCCAGAAAAATCATACACAAAYAGTGTTCTACTTTTATAGCATAAGCCCCATTCCCCAACAATTTTAAATCTGCTTTCAAACTGAAAACCTATTTTGTGGGTTGTTTAAATTTGTTTTGTTTTGTTTTTAAATAAAGAAAGTCTTGTGAACTGGTCTTATTAAATAAACAACCAAAGACACCAGGTCATCAAGCAAACTGCTGTCATCCTTCTGTGATTTGAGATTGGAAAGAGAATCTGGCATGAGAAGAGAGATTCCCAGCCATTGGGAAGACGTGTCTCCTGAAATGCTCTAGGAGAACCAAGCTTAAATAAAAGGAAACAAAATGTTCATGGCTGTGAAATTCAGAAGGATTTTGATTGTTTTACCATGTGGTCTAGGAGGCAACAGGTTCAGAAAGATGAGCATTAGCATAATGTGATGAGACCTGAGTTAAAGAACCAGAAACCAGGAAAGAAAAGGATTCGACATGCAGGCACATGAATAAAGTAGACCATAAGAGATGGGTAGTGTGTCAGTTGGCAGGGTGCTCTCTGGGGCTCTCCCAGAAGCAGCCCCATGATTACAGAAACTGTCACCAGTGAGGATGGAGCATCAGCTCTTTCAGACAAGCTCTGCATGTCACGGGATTCTCCTTTCTGACAAAATTCAGACAACTTGGAGAAAACGGTTCTTTCTAAAAGACAAATTAAATTCTATTTGCGAAGGCATCAGTGACAATGCCAAGCTGTCAGAATTTTAAAACCTTTAAGGAAAGATGGCAGACACTTGGCTTCTTTGTAATTACGGGAATTCAGGTGACATCACTGGGTGCTAATTGCTTCTTCACATTTGAAGAAGGGGCTTGTTAAAATTGATTTAGTTGGATTTAACACACAGTCACAGAGCAGGTAAATGGAAATAATCTTCTCCATAAAGGGCATGCTATTAAGGCAAGTGGATTGCTGTTCATGAGGGGACTCCATAAAATAGACGTAAAGAGGGGGCGATCAATTACAGTATAGAAACCATCAAGTCATATCCTAGGAGATAAATGGGAATTTGTAATGTGTTTTTGATATCTTAATGGGGAATTTATAGGAATTTCAAATTGAACCTTTTTCCCTCATTTTAATAATGATTGAATACTAAGCACTCTTACTGGGTTTTTCTATTTGCTGACAGATTTTTTTATAAAATCCACAATGAAATAAAGGAATGTAATGAAATTAATATAGCCTTATTCTTTTTCAGGAAGCTGGAAAGGAATGTGTTAAGTAACTTTATTTGTTGCTAGAGCAAAGGGTGCCCATCGGATACTCAGGGCGACCTGGCATACCCATCTTCTAAATCATTCCTGAGCAATTTAGAATAACCCTTGTGCCAGACTTGGCAGTAGAGACTGGGAAACAAAATCGCAAGGAGAGTTCATTTTATGGCCCAAGAATCTCATACTTCATGTCCTTTGCTTTTTGTTCTGGGGGGCAGAGGCTTCCGAGACTGTACATTATACTACGTGGATGCAGCTTCGGCACTGTGTGAGTATTCAAGGCAGATTTTGGTGGGGCTTGTTTGATTTTTGTTTTTTCCTATGACATCTTAGAGATATGGTCAAATATCCCTGGAGATTTCACAGGCAGTAAAACAATGTGCTGAGCAGTCCCACGTAAATGCACTTGACTTTGCATACTTCTTTTCTTGTATGAACTCAGGGTGAATTTGTTTACTTTGTTAGTGTTCATTATCTGGGCAGAGTTTTAGCAAGCATCTCTTTCTCTCCTCGTCCTTTTGGTTTATTCATCACACATCAGAAGTTCAAGAAACTACTCAACTTGGTTCTGTTCTGGAAGTATTGTACTACAAAGAACCCCAGCTTTATCACAGGATTAGCTATGATTCATGGTCCTAGCTCTCATTGTTACTCTGGACAGACAAGATATAGATTATCCAAATGCCTATTATTTCTACCTCAGTGATTAGCTGGATTGCTGCCAGCCTCCACAGATCAATTTGAAGCAAATACTTGTTAGACAAAGTTTACTGAAGTTGTTCTCCTTCCCACAGGCTTCTGAATTGACCAATCCCTAGCCCGAGGCAGCAAAAACCTCCTCCTTATATAACTCTTGCGGAATGGGATAGCCTCAGGGTAAAACCTTCTCTGATCACCTATCCACTAAGCCAGCCTTTCAGAACCCTTTTCCACACTTGGGTTTTTATAACCTTGTGTTACGCCTCTCTGTGAAAGAAAACATTATTTTTGCTTAACCTAGAAAACACTTGCTGCTCTTACAGCAAAATCTTTGTCTCCAGTGCACTAGATGTTGCTCTCTTTGCTGCAATAGCCGCTCAATTCTCCTTGCATAATGTGAAGATCCTTATAAATAAAGTCTTTTATTGTTAAGTGCCTTGTAACTTGGTACCTAGCAAAAATAATACTAATCTCAAAAGGAGATGTGAGAGCCATATATAACAATCCTAGAACTCAGGAGACTGAGGCAGGAGGATCATATATTCAAGGCTAGCCTGGGCTACACAGTGGAAAGCTGACATAACAGCAACATTTCTTGTATAGCATCTACCAGAGGTTGACTACCTGTGAAGGAGGCCCAGAGGCTATAATTTATTCAATAGTCAACTCTGAAGTCCATTTATGGTTTATGAATGTGCATAGAAGTTACCTTACAGGATCCCTTGTAATGTTTAGCTTTATAAACAACTTTCTAGAAATCTATTTCTCTCCATCCTTATAGTTTCTTCTCCTGTACTCTCACAATACAATGTAAGTCAAATCATGAGTGTCCTCCCTCCATTGGAAGCAAATTGTATTGTATTAATGAAAAATAGGGCTTTTTAGAATGTTTCTTTGTGATTGTGTATGTATGTGGTGTGTGTGTGTGTGTGTGTGTGTGTGTGTGTGTGTAGAAAAGAAAGAAATACAGGAAAAAGAGAGACTTAAAGAGATTCAGAGAGACAAAGAATATTTCATTTAAAAAACTAATTAGGGATTTTCATCAGGCTCAGATTGTCATTCACAATAGAGACTCAGTCATAAATTGGCTGAATTAGAACTTGCATACCCAACAAAATATTAATTTCTTCTGTAGTGCACACCCTGAATTTAGACTTTCTGCTTTGAACACTGGCTCTAACATTTTATAACCTCAGAATTAAAATTTCTCTCTAAGGTTGTTACCTTGGGAAAAAGGTACATAGAATAGATTGTTTCTAAAAGGATTACACATAATRGGACACCATARAATGCTTCCACTATCACGCAATACATTCCACTGAATGCCATTATTATTATTGTTGTCCCATAAGTATTCAATACCATAAATTATGTATTTCCTTTAGTAAATTCAGGCATGTTGCCTATTCTATTAAAAATTAACTTAAAATTCTCTGTGTTCTTTCCTTTTTCCAAATTGCAGAAATACTTGAAAAGATGATTCTTCCCAGAGAAGAAAGGGTACACAGGTAGAATTACTGTTACCGTTATGGAAGAAATAGCCACCACATCTTTATGAGTTTAATAATGTAATAGGGGGTATACAATCCTACATGTGTTCATTGACGATGTTTCCAGCATTTCATTAAACATAGAGATGTTAATCGAATTCTATCTTCACAAATGCCATAAAATTGACAGGCAGCCATTCATTAAAGGTCCATCTTTTTATTTCTCTTTGTCTTCATAGTAGCTGCGGGATATGATCCCATGATTATATTTGAATCAAGTCAAGTTCTTTTGAGCAAGAGACCTTGATACATTGCTGAGAGGCTCTGACTCCTATGATTCTGCCCCTGTTGTTTATGGATAGTCACTTGTGTTTTGAAAGCATGCCAAAGCGATGAGTTTGCCAATGACTCTGGTCTCAATTGATTTTGTAATGAAGCCAAATCATGCCTAGGAGTCACCTGCTACTGCAACGGATGTGGGTTAAAAGCAGCAGGAAAGCCTCTAAGAAAACTCTTCTATCTAATTTCTAGTGTCATGGTTTCTCTTAATAGCATGAACTATAATGCCAAAGCCTTTTGCAAAGGTTTATTAACCTGTCAGAGGCATATCTATGCATAGTAATGAAGTCAAAGAGACAACATTGCCTTGCAGCCAAAACGCTGTTATGGAAGGCTTTCCTTGCCCTCAATTTGGTCTTCACAGYGTAATGAAATGTAGCAGTAGCACCCTTGAGCTTTCAAGCATCCCCCTGCCTTCTATTCCCTTAACAACTTGACATCAGTGTCCAGAAACCAAACAAACAGAATTAGCTTTTAGCAGCCACAACTCAGTGCAGTTGCGAAGAATTATTTTAATTCCCCCGACAGCACAGGTGTGCGCTCTATCAGCAGGAATTTAAAGAGTCACATCAGTTACTCTGACAGAACAAACCCGGATTGACAGGAGGTGCCACACACAAGGCTCTCGAAACTCTCTGGGTGCCTTTATGTGTCGTTATTCACCTTTAAATAAAATAGAACTTACAGTGGCACTCAGGCTCACAATGAGATGAATACCATTGACATTTTCTATATAGTAAGACAGGTAACAGATTTTGAAATTCCTAGAGAGAAGAACCCTTCATGTTTTAATGGGAAATTGCAGTCACCCGATATTTATTGTACATTTCTTTCATTCATTTCTTAGGTAGACATTGTGTGGGAGCCCGAGAATAAGTGAGTGAAGTGGATCTGTCCTTTAGGAATCCATGACTTCTCTAAAATGATGAGACCTACACAACAGTTCTTTTTTGTTTTTTGTTTGTTTGTTTCTTTGTTTGTTTTAATCACAAATGAATCAAGGGCTACATTGAACACAGGAGGCAAATATTTTTGTATGGATGATAAAGGATATAAGTATTTGGATGACTAAGAAAGGAGAAATTGATTTTGATTTGCTATAGTGTAGGGGAAGTAGTAAGTTAACTCAACATTTACCATACAACACAGAGAAGGAAATGGGCTAAACATCTGTCCATAGTGAATGGGGAGAGGGAAAAGGTACTAGTATAAGGCATACTTGAGAAAATTGAGTTAGCCTCTTCAGTTTTTCCCATATTTAGCAATGTGCCTACAGTACTATTTTTTGCTTAGACTCCAGGAGGAAGAATAATAGTTAGTGTGAGGCCAGACAGGCTCTAGAGGAGCAAGAAAAAGAAAGAGAGTCCCAGCTTAGAAAGTGGTAAGTATGTAATATTCAGCTGCTATTACTACTGTGATAATTAACCAAAAGCTCAGCCTCCATTTTTATCCTCTGACTGTATACATCATAAATGTGGGCACATGTGCTATCTAAGATCTCTCAGTACATTCCAATAGGGAGTTTACAGGCACCTGGCTGCAAATTTAACTTTTATTCACCCAATGAAATTGGTTTCTCAGAGGCTTATTGCTGAATAAACTCACCCTTAGTTCTTTCTGAACTCTGGCTGGCTAATTCAACTCATATATTCTGGCTCAAACTCATCTCAAAGCTGACCGATTCAATCTGGCTTCTTTCAGCTTCTCACTGAATTGTTTGTCTTGACATCAACTAACTTTAGCAACTTGTTCAAATCTCTGACTCTTTCTTATTCTCTGGCTTCAACTGTCTCTACTGACCTATACTGAACAACATGAACTCATGAACAAACTCAACTCCATTGCTCCACCCTCACTGTACTGACACTCCACTGACTGAACATAACTGAACTGCCCCAAACTGCACTGACTAAACTGAACAACTGACATTACAGAACTCACTGGAACTCAAGAGCTCTGCATGCCTCTGTCTGCTGAGTGCTGGAAATAAAGGTATGTACCACCATGCTCAGAATTAAACTTTTCTTTACCTAAAACTTGCTCTGTACCAAGTGCTGGCCTTGAATTCAGAGATCTACTTGCCTTTGTCTCCTGGGATTTAAAGTGTGTCTACATTCCAGGCAGATCACACAGATTTAGAAGGTTTTTGGATGTGATCTCTTGCCAAGGCAGCCAGGCTGCTGAATTAAAATTCCTCTACCTTTGGTAAACAAAGCTGATCATGCGGCTAGTTGATACCATGTATTACCAGATTCATTCAGATGGTGGGCCAGGTTACCTCCAGCAAGCCCTCTTTCCTTGCTTGAACCAGTCAGGACTGCTAATTCTTTGGCTGCTGTGTGTGTGTGTGTGTGTGTGTGTGTGTGTGTGTGTGTGTGTGTGTGTGTGT
>BDUI01002463.1:120539-133681 GCA_002335545.1 Apodemus speciosus | reverse complement strand
TTAAAAGTAAAATAATCATTTTATGTTCCTGGAATGATCTTTGAATCTGCACAGAACCTGACTGTTCACAGCGTGAATTCACAGGCTCCCACTCTTGCTGGTCTGTCTCCCAGGATCATCAGACTCAAGATCCAGTCAGCATTCTGTGTTGGGCGATGTGGAGACATTGCTGGACCAAACTGTTATCCAGATGCTGAACCCACCGCTCAGTGAGGCCAGTGAAACGAGATGGGATTCTAGCATAGTTTTTGTTTTCAAAGCCRGTGCTGCTTTCTGCCCTCTTTTTTCCATACTCAGTGTCTTTTAAATTTTTACTATACCCCTAGCTCAAACGCGTTAAATCAGATAAGTAATTCAATATTGATTATGATAGAGCTTTTTGAAGAAAAAAAAAAAAATCAGCGGAAATAAAAAAATAAACGAGATCACCACTGGGGGCGCTGCTCCTCGCTCACCTGGGCAAGGCACGGAGCACAACTGCTTCAGGATTCCTTCTTGGAAGGGTACTTCTCCACAGAGGGCGTCGTCCACGTGGACCGCTGTGTGGGAGAGTGAGCCATTGTGGACCACACAGGAATAGCTGCGCACCTGGACTCCTTCCCCACAATCTCCGCCCTGAGAGAAGAAAGGATGCCCCCGGAATTAGTCAAATAGTCAGAATCTCAGAGTTTTGCTTCCCAGGGAAACACTAAGGATACAAGGCGGCTTCCTTCGTTTTAGAATTCCCTCTTTACCACAAAGCATCACTGAATTTCAGGGGTTGACAGGAGAAGTAACAGGGGGAGTGATCTAGAAACACAAACGCATGCTTTAGAATTTATGTCCCCGGAATAAGACAAGGATAGACATACCAAAATGAGAGAAAAATGCATAATTTGTCACTGTGAACACAGTCTGATGTACAATCATCTCCCAGAGAGCAAGCACCGCCTCGGGGTAGGAATTTCTCTTTAATTTTCCTAATTCTTTTCTTTGCCGAATTTGGTCCTTCTTTCCTCACACAGATCAGGTTGGGATTCAAATAAAACTGATTTTTCTCTGTTGCTCTTCAAAGTGATTTTTCCCCAGCATGACTTCCGTTCTGAGTAAGATGCTCTGAGGATGTTTCAGGTCAGCGTTACTCAGAAAGCTGGGCAACAAGGGACATTCATAACAGTGCCTCATAGAAGCGGAAATGGAGAGTTAAAAGGTTCGGTGGTTACTGAGCGTCTGCTGCCCGAGTGTCTGCTGACGGAAATGATCCTGTTCTTAAGGTTTGGGCAGACACTCAGAGGTGGGTATCTTCACCAGGATTTTGATAAGATGCCCATATCTCAGAAAGAAGTCCTTTGGAAATTGGGATGACTTCAGCTGACAGCTACGTTTGCTCACGTATACCTGGGAAGCCCAGCTGGAGGTGGAGATTTAATGTAATGGCGGCTCTGTGCCCGGATGCCAGTGGGGAGGGTCTGATAGAACTAAAGCAATAAAGGAAGGAGAGCAAACCCAGGTGGTGTCTTACGCGCTGGATTCAGTGTCACAAACAACTATACACATGTCGGGGTCGCTCATAATGTCTTCCAGATGTGGCATCCCATACCTCAGTACTACCCGTACAGGATAAAGGACCCGAGGTATGGGGGAGGGATTTATAACGCCAGAAACTCTGGGAATCCTACGCTCACCGATCAGGGTTCATTCTGGTATCAGTTTTCCTGTACGTCCACATTTCATTCATGTCTATTAGGTCTGAAAGCTGGTAGAGAGCTAGTTTTCTATTTCCTTTTGTGATTCTGATTACTCTGTGTGTCTTTTCTGTGAACAGGGAGGGCAGGGACTGAGACTATGTCTTCGTTTAGATGACAGATCCACCACCCTCTACAGTAGAAACAAGTTTCATCTCTTTCTTGGTCCTTCCTGTCTACAGAGCATAAAAGCTGCCATTCTTGGACCTTGGAGATATTACAGCTCTTGCAGAAGCAGAGGGGCAAGATGACAGAGGTGTCAGTCCAAGTAGTCAGGATGTCACTGATTCTGGGCATGGAGTAGGTGTCTACTCCCTCAAGGGCCAGCTGGCATTGGCCAGGCATGCTTTCCCAAGCTTCAGGGCATCAAGGGAGCTCATAGTGTCTGCTAGAGAGGAAAGAGGGCACAGCGCACCAGCTTGGGGGTTTGCCACACAAGGCAAGTGAAAGATAATGGCATTTAGTAGTGAGGGTACAGTTAGCTACAGTAACTGTGATCCAAAAGCATCCAACTCCAGAAGTAAGCATCCTAAGTGCTTAACTTAGGCCATGCCCAAGAACATTATGGGTTATTTCTATCCCATCCTGTCCTCATGCAAGATGTGAAATCACTTCTTTTTGAACAGGTTCAAACCGTTCGTTCCCATTGTCTATTTGTCAATCACATGGCGATCATCCTGATCATCAGATCGAATATTGTGATACAATGTTTGGAGTTCTAGTAGGTTTTATTTATTTAATAATGGTTCTAAAGAACAGGGAACTAATGTTTGCCATCTCCTCGGTCTATATCGTGGTTCTTGTCCTAAATTACTTATAGGCCTCTGTTTTCTCAGTGTGTCCAACTTAAACTTTATTATAGGCATTAATGAATAGGGAAATTATACTAAATGCTAGGTTCAGTATTATCAGATTTCACACATCCTCTTGGGGGTTTTGGAGGATAAATAAAATGGCCAACTGGCAAAAGTGAAAGTTCCCATTTGGGGGAATTGGAAGTACGGCAGTTTAAAGCACAAAGAATCTGAGGCAGTATGTAAATTGGCAATGCCAACTTATTATTTACAGCAACACTTTATTAGACAATAAAAACTTAATAAGCAATTATAGTTGGTTGATTGAGGAGTCTGTTTATGCTACTATAACATACCACCTTAGGCTGAGTAATTTATGAGTGATGGATATGCACCCTTCACGGGAGCTTAAGATATTCAAGATTAAGGTGCAAGTGGGTAGGTAGTTCATCTAGATGGGACTTCTGCATGTCCTCAGTGGCAACAGGACATTCCCTCGTGAGGAGAGAAACTTCCAACCCCCTCTTACTGTTATCCTCTTATATTAGCAGACAGTCTTCAATACAAGAGTAATGAAGAGCCCAGACACACTACAGCAGAGATCTCAAATAGGATCTATCAAGGTCTTTTCACTGTTTGGATCACTTCTATGACATCGTTTATTTGTGGGAAGTGCCATACTTTTAGGTCTAAATGCCATTTTGGAGAGAAGTTTACTATCAAACCACAGCATAACATTCAAAACAAATGTTCTAATTAAAAGCTCACTGCCAAAAAGTGGAAAATAACATGAATAAAGTTCCTTTTTGGTGGGGAGGGCTCCTTCATAACTTCGAAGATGGCTCTGCTGAATTTTCTAGGTGCGATTGAGTATTAGAATATTTTATACTTGGAAACAAGTCCAACGAAGCTGCAGCAGATGTGGGCTTTGAAAGTCCTGATACCTTCAAAGGAGGGGATGAATCGATGAGAGCTTTTTTATTTATTTATTTTTTATTTTTTATTTTTTTGCATTTCATCAGGCAGCTTGTGTAGCAGTGTGGGAAAGGAGCCTGCACTGGGGATCATCTTAAACACCAAGATAAACAGTGATCGGCTCCTGCTGTGTATCCTGGGATCAGCCCCTATTCAACCTTAATCTCTACACTTTTAAGGACAGCTACTGTATGAAAAAGAAATCAGCATCAGAGTGACACTTCCATCCACGAAGCAAGCAAGTACTGAATTCCGCACCATGGTTGGAAAGCAGACCTCAGCTTCTTGGAGCACGATGGTAAACGGAGTGCTCTCTAACCCACCGCACTGCCTTGATCACGAGTGGAGTTTGGTAGACATTGAATTACCCCCTCTACCAGACGTGAACCGTCAGATGACACTAATAAGCACAACCACAGTTTCAGTCAAATGTATGGTAGCAAATACATTTCACTGAGCTCTTAATTTATGTTAGACACTATCCTAAGTAATTCATATATGTTACTTAAAAATATCTGCAAGAATCAATGTTCCCCAGTTTCAGATTTGATCAATTGAAGATTAAGATGTTTGTAAAAATAAAATACTTCCAGCCTGAATTTGCATGTTTTTTTTCTTGTTATTAATCCTTATGGCATACAGCAAATGTTTGCATATCACTTATATCTTAATAATTAGCAGCACAATTAATGAAGAAATACTAATGTATACAGGTAAATGAAGATGTCGGATATATGCAAATACTACAGCAATTTGTATGAAGGACTGGAGGTTCTGAGAGGTTAGAATTGATGGGGAGGGCATCCAGGAGTCAGTCTACTGGCTATTCTCATAAGCTAGATAAAAAAATGATACTTGGAGTGTTTAGATAGTTGGCAAAGGGACACAGGTAACACTTGTCAGAATATTATGGTTGCTAGACTCCAGGGTCTCAACTCTTCATGAAAAGACCTTAGTGGCTGAGGAACTTAAGTAGAGCTAACAACAGGGTCTGGAGGTGAACATATCTTTTTATATTATATTATATTATATTATATTATATTATATTATATTATATTATGTATTCATTTATTTTGCTAATGTCTTTCTATGAAGAACAGAGTCAGACCTGTCACATCCACAGTGCCATTTGTAAGCCTCCATTGTTGTTGCCTGACACTTCTGGAAGTCCAGTAGCCACTGGCTTGCTATTATTACCAGAACATGCACAGACAGGGGAAGCAGGGAAGTGTTGGGGAGCATTAATTAGTATTCCTTTGTGTGAAAGGTCTGCATGTATTTTAATCAGCACTGCCAAAACCTTAGCTATACATTTCAGAAAAGACACTTCAGCGACAAGAAAGTATTTGTTTCACAAAGAATTGGCAGGCTTCAGGAAAGTCAGATACATTGGGAACTCAGGACAGTTGGCCCAGCGATTGTCCCCCAAGCCTTTTCTTTTGCACCTCTGTTTTATTTATGTTTTTATTCTTTTGAGCTATTTTGCTTTTAAGTGACTGACCTTATCCAGCAGATGGAGGAATGTGTAAGCTGAGAGTTTGTGATTTCACTGTCTTTTTATTTTTTATTTTATTTTTTGCTTTTAAAAAAATATTTATTTTCATATATTTCATACATTACATCTTCACTGCGGTTTCCCTACCTCATCTTCTGTCATTCTCCACCCTCACCCACCCCCCAATCCACTCCTCTTTCCTTTCCCTTCAGAAAAGGGCAAGCCTCCCAGGCATACCAACCAAACACGGCATATGAAGTTGTAATAAGACTAGGCATCTCACCTCATATTAACGCTATGAAAGGCAACTCAGTTGTAGGAATGGGTCCCCAAAGCAGGTAAAAGCAACAGAAAGAGCCCCTGCTCTCTCCATTAAGGAATCCAATGAACACACCAAGTTCCAGAACTGTAACATATATGCAGACAGCCCACGTTACACCCATGTAGGCTCTCTGGTTGTCATTTACATTTTAGTGAGCCCATATGAGTCCACGTCTGTTGGTTCTGTGGGTTTTCCTCGTATCCTTGACTGCCCTGGCTCCTGCAATCTTTCCTCCCCTTCTTCAGCAGGAATCACTGAGTTCTGCCTAATGTTTGGTTGTGGGTCTCTGCATCAGTTTCCATCAGTGATTGCGAGGTCTTTAACCAGCTTCAAATCCACTTCAGACTCATGGGAAAGAACACTGACTAGCTCTGTGTAGGGATAAAGTGAACTACAGTAAGGACATCCTGACCAAGGGCTGGTAAGGCATTTGAACCAGTTTTGCTGTTTCCTGAGGCAAAAGCCAGCTCTTGCTCCCATGGGTCCCTGGGGCCTCAAAATTAGTGCCACAGCAGGGAAGGCACTATCCTGCCCTCACACCAGTGCTGTGGAGGATGATGGTCACTGCATAGCTTTGTCCCTGTGCTTCTGGCAGAAGGTCTACATGAAAGTAACAGCTTCCATTGGGCATTTGCCCGACATGATCCTGCGAGACAAATTGCTGGACTTTATCAAAGACTAAAAGGCTGCTGATACCAGAGAAGGAAAGGGAAGGTGCAAAGGCAGATAGAACAGGAGTTCATGCTGGGTAAGACCTGGAGTGTAGCCATTCTCTGTCCCCGAGTCTCTCCCCCTCTCTTACCCACTGCCTTCTGTTTTTATTAACTTTTCTCACCCTTGCCCCATAATAGCTCCTTACACTCCTTCATTACACTTTCAAAGTTGTCATAATTATAAGGGAACTATTTTATTCTTTTTCTTGATTTCAGTCATTTCAGATAACACTTCAGATTGCCAAGGAAGAGAGATCTTCAGACAAGTAGACTTAGAACTGTTAGGTTATTTCTGAATTTATCAAGTTGCATGACTACCTTATCTTCAAAACACAAAACAAGACAAAACAGGAATAGGGGACGAGTGAACTGCATCACTTTGTTCCTCTGAGACCTGGTAAGAAACACGAGCATTTAATTTCAGCAGGATTACCAAACTGCTCAGCATGGCCGTCCAGGCAGGGGCACTAAACATCTTTATGAGGATACTCGGGAGACTTCCTAATGTGTAATCAAAATTATTGTTGCCTAATTAAAGTATGCTCCAGAATATGAACTGAAGGGTAAACTACTAAAAGACAGAAATAAAGAAAATCAATGCACTTTTACTTAAGTCAGAAGCCAGAGAGAGCACAGAGTAGCAGATCTTTGCTGATCAGGCTCGAGCTCGGGTCTGTGACATACGGTGATGTCACTAAGCATTTATGTCTCAGGCCAATAAAAAAAGCAATTATTGAGGAAGGGTCGTAACCTTGGTTAGTGTAATAATGCTAGAATATAGCTTTCACCCCTTTGTCATCTTCTGCCCATTTGCAAGGCATTGCCAATGCTGAAAGTTAACTTTCAAGAAACACAGTCTAAAGCAAGCTGTGCATTTCTACAGAGTCAGGGTTTTCTTAATTAAAGAATTCTTTGATATTCTCAGCAAGCAAAGAAATAAGAAAAAACACAGAATTCTTGAGGATGCTGAAGAGATTGGCAGTTCCGTGACCTGGCTTAGTATGATCAGTGCCTAATGAATGGCTGTTTAGACTCTTAGCAGTGTCACCCTGTGTGAAACTCACTCACTTGTTTCCATTTTCTCATATTCTCTGTTATGTTAAAAATAACATGTGCCCAGAACCCGGTGCTATGTAATTTATTCAATCACTGTATTTGATGAGACAAGTGCTTCACACAGACTGAGAAGCATTCTCTAAGTTTCATGGCATGACCTACCTCCAATTTACATGCAGACCAGTTGCCAAGGACCCAGCTATAGCAGGGTGTCACTGGGCAGGGTTTCTGTTGGGTGAGCTCTGTGGGGCATCGTCGGCCTTCTCCTTGGGTTGGCATAATGATAAATCGAGTCCGGCTCATGCGACCTAAAATAATAAGGGAGATGTCAGTTATTAGTTAAAGTTTGCCTTGGAAATGGAGGGAAGAATTGCTGCCTTGTATGTTTAAGTCTTCATTAAATGATACTGAACAATATCCTGCCCCATTCACTCTCTGGTTTCTGCCATTTCAATTTAGATTTCAAGAGACATAAACTATTCTCAAGATTGATGTTTCTAGAGATCTGAAATTCTGCCCATCTTTACATTGGTTTTCAGGTCTGAATTCTATATCTGTCAAACAGGCTGATTTTATAAGTGCTTTAATGCCAATTTTGTTAACAAATATTTACTTATTAATCTTTATTGTGATCAAGACATTAGCTACAGTGGTAAAATAGCCATAGATATCCTCTGCTTCTAACAAAGGTACATATACTAGACACAACTAGAGAAAAGAATATTTTTTTTTTGTCTGTTAGAGTCTAAATTAGTGAGGTATGAATGCCACATAAACCAAGTTACTCTAAGACAGGTAGGTCACGTCTTGAGGGTCTCACAGTTTTTCTGTTAATTCAACACAGACAATTTTCCTAAAGATTGTGTGTGGATCCATTTAATTTTTTTCTTCACTGAGCACAAGGAAAAATTGTAGGTTGGCTTATGCAGAGGAACCAATGATGCTTAAAGGTATATATATATATATATATATATATATATATATATATATATATATATANTATATTCAAACAGAGGCACTCCATGTCACAGTGAAATGAAAGGGTGGATTTATGAGCAGCTAAGGAAATAACAGTGTGTCTCCCCATCACAGAAGCACTTCCAGGACAAGCTCAATGGAAATTTGAATGGAGTGACATGAATTGTTCAGTCAAATCCCTTCTCTCTTTCCTTGGGCCCCTTATTACAGGTTTTCTTACTGATGATTATGAGACACATTTAGTTCATTTATTATCTAATCAATTTATCTTATTTGTGAGTACAATATTTCTTTGCTACAAAGTGAATTATGTTAGCATATTTGACACGTTAAAGAAAAATCAGTTTTATGAGAGTATGYACTGACACACCCCCTCCCCCTCAATGCTAGAGTGAATCAGAGACAGTTTTCTTGAAAAGCTGAACTTGAAACACAAGTGTTATAAGGTTAAAAGCAGATGCACTATGAGAAGAGAGTGCTGTGTATGGGGGTGGGTGGCCAAATCTGAGGATCTAGAACAATTGTGAGGAAGGAAAGACCTAGAGAAAATCCTGGGGTCTTTTAGAAAACATGAAAGAACCTATATGTATATCCAAAGAGAAAGACATGTTTTACTAGCTTTCCTGTGAAAGCCTGGGGTAGCATACTTGCATAGGACCAGATAATTCACTGTCAATCAGAATATTATTACAGATTTTGGGGTCAAATACATCTCTCTTTGAAGAAACTTAAAGAAAACCAGGTAGTTCCCGAGAATCTAAATTCCTTGGTGATTGAACCCTGTCACTAACATTGTACTCTCTATACATTAAATACTGATTGGAAGAGGGATTGAGAGGACTGGGGGTATAGCTCAGTGGTAGAGCACCTGCCTAGCATGTGTAAAACCTTGCATTATCACAAAAAGATAGTGTCACTGAAAATTCCCAATTGGTTATGTTTTTATTTCATATTTTTAAAAAGAGTCTACATTACATTAGGTTATCTAAAATGTATGATAATACTATCAAAGCACTTATTGAAGTGGTACTATGTACTTGACGATATTATAAACATCTTATATGTACTGGCCCTTATAATTGAACAATCCTAGAAAAATATTATTATCCGTCTGTATTACAAGTTAAGACAAATAAATCCTAAAGCACCGGGGTCAGTTGCCTAAACTTAAACGCTAGTCATGTGGGGAATAAGAGTTGTAGCTAGGATGCTTCGATGAGGCTGTCGGGTTGAAACTGCAAGAGATTGGGAGTGACAACTACAGAGGAGGACTATGGGAGAAATCAAAGGCACTGTTTTCCATTTGACAAAGGAGTCTGTTGTTGGTGATGGTATGGGTTGCTGAATCASTGTGCATCTTGAGCACAGAGATCCTGTATATGCATTTAGACATTTCCCAGAACCATTAAAATCAAGCTATAAGGCCAGGCATCATTTATAAAATGCTAGGGAGAGCCTATGAGCATAATTTGGGTCAGGATTTCATATGACATTTCATATGACATTTAAACTCCACACGTTTAAATTTCCTGTCAATTTTATTGGTCAAAATACATATTACCTAATGTATCATAGTTGCATTGCTTTCTGGTTTTGTAATTTTATTTACGATGTAATGATAAAATATTATATTTTATCATGACCCAGTAACTCTGGGCTTGTTCTCAACTATCAAGTTGGTGTGCGGATGGCCAGTAGTTTAGAATAATTTTATTTACTTCCATTCAATTGACAGGTATTTTCTGTTGTAGATAAAGGTGGAAGAAATCTAGTAAGTGCAAAGTGAAAACTGATGGTGTTACAGGTGATATGACTAGAAAAGTGGGAATAATGGGGCTGGAGTTTTAGGTGTGGAAAGAGAAGGGAGAATAGTGTGAGGGAGAGGAGGAGTTAGGGAAGTAACATGAAGGATGTTTGAAAGAGCCATTTGGAAACTTACTATTTTTATCAGCTTCATGTGCATGCACGCATGTGTGTGCGGACGCACATGCCCACACGCATGCATACACACACACATACACACTGTATTTATGTCCATATAAAACTGTTTAATTAAAGTTAAATTACACAGGAGAAATACTCCTCCCACAGCCCTAGGTGGTAAATAAAAAGTTTAGTGCCTGATGTGTGATTCCTTCCTTTGTGTCGTTGGTTATGTGTGTCCCAGAGGACTCCCTCCCCACCCCCAAATAATTCAGACTACTGCCACTCTTTTTAGTTGCCTATTGGACCTTGATGGTAAGATCTTCTTGCTGAAGATACTACATACATTGGCTTTAGGACTTGGAGAAATCAGAATGGTACTGATCAGGGAGCTTCCTCTTGCTGGTTAGTTTACATAGTGACAGAAAGTGCCGTGTAGTTTGGTGGTGGAAAAGAGAGAGAGAAGTCACCAACAGTTTTACTCAACTGCAAACATGAACTACAATAGTGAACAGTGAGGCAAGTCATCCCCAGGGGTGCAATAGTGGTACAAATGTTACAGAGCTTCACAACTGCTTTCTGATTGGATTTCAGACCCACTCCATGGGAGGAAGCATATACCACGCATTGTAATTCTGGCCAAAAACCAATGCTCAGGGAAATTTCAGGCTCAGATTACTCTGCTAAATGAACATAGTGAATTCATATCACTTTACCCATAGRTCAGTGAATCTCTTATACCTTACCAGTGAAGATATCAAGAGGGTTGTGGTGGTTAATGCTGAAACTCACAACTGATCAAAGTGCATTGAATAAAAATTGGTGAAGTGTTCAGCCAGAAATCTGACATCTGTATTACAGCTTCCCCTAAGGATCATGGATCCTAAGAGGATGATAACAACCACAGGTTAAGGAGGATCAGAATGAACCAGTATCTTCTTGACATAATAAGATCTCTGCCTTCATGAACTCAGTTGCAGYGGTGATCTGCACCAAATCCAGCTAATTGATATTCTAGCAGGGCGGAAAGGTACTTGTGAGGCTCCCTCACACAAACCGAGGAGCCGTGGATGCTTTCTAGGAGAGGGAGAGTTAGTTTTCTTGGAGGGTGTGTTCCCTGTTAGGTCAACCTTGCTCTGGTAATAGACCCATATTATGCAGCTCAGATTGCACTTGTGAGTTTTAAAATAAACTAAAGAGCAGATGAAGTTGGGGGGTGAGGAGTAGATAGGAAGCATTGTGGGGAGGACAGAGAGGTGGGATGGGAGGCCTTGTGAGGAAGGGGTGAAGAGATGGGGGTTGATCGGGAGGCATTATGGGAATGAAGAGGGCAAGAGTGGCATTGTATAAAATCCTCAAAGAATCGTTAAGAGTATTATAAGCAACATTGATGTTTATTTTTAAACAATGAAACCCTAATGCCAGTCATCAGGAACATAATCACAGGGCTTACACTCTCTGTTGCTATCGAGATACAAAGATGAGATCTTCGAATGTGCCCATCAACAGCCAGACACATATAGTAAATCTTTATTTGACACCTTGTTCTTCAAGGTTGTTTAAGGTTTAACATTTCCAGGCAGGGAAGCATGAACAGACTTGGAGATTCTATGGGCTCTCCCAACTCCCATTATGTCACCTTTTCTTTTTAAGCCAAGAATATTTTCATTATATTGAATAGCCAACATATTCTTACAATTAAAGGTTCACTGATTTTGAACTTTCTTTTTTTTCTTTTTCTTTTTTTTTCTTTTTTCTTTTTTTGGTTTTTCAAGACAGGGGTTCTCTGTTTAGCCCTGGCTGTCCTGGAACTCACTCTGTAGACCAGGCTGGCCTCAAACTCAGAAATCCGCTTGCCTCTGCCTCCCAAGTGCTGGGATTACAGGTGTGCGCCACCACCGCCCTGCGATTTTGAACTTTCAAATGGAAAATTGGAGCAAGAAGAAATGCAGATGGCACCATGATGTTGGCTTGATCCTCCAGTTACAGTGTGTTATGGTTGTATATGCTTGGACCAGGGAGTGGCACTATTAGGAGGTCTGGTCCTGTTGGAGTAGGTGTGGCCTCGTTGGAATAGGTGTGTCATTGTGAGTGTAGGCTTTAAGACCCTCAGCCTAGCTACCTGGAAGCCAGTATTCTGCTAGCAGCTTTCAGATGAAGATGTAGAACTCTCAGCTCTGCCTGTACCATACCTGCCTGGATGCTGTCATGCTCCCACCTTGACAAAAATGGACTGAACCTCTGACCTGTAAGCCAATTAAAAAGTATTCTAAAGCCCTTTATAAGACTTGCATTGGTCATAGTGTCTGTTCACAGCAGTACAACCCTAACTCAGACACAGTGATCCAGGGTTCTCAGGATCCACCCCAAACTGAATGGAACCCTCAGCCTAGCCAGTTTCTCTTAACAGTGATTATTAGAGACCACAAGCAATGCGAGTCTTGACAACCAGGTTTATGACTATGAATCTTGCTGGAGGAAGAAAAATGTGGAGGATATAGTCAAATTACAGGAATTAAAAATCACAGAGAGGATGGAGGAAGAAGATTTTTAAAGCAGCTTAGGCACACTGGAAAGAAGCTAGGCTTGGCACCATTTATCTGTAGTTGGAAACAGTTCTTTCAAATTAACAGCAAGAAAATGATGGGACTGTATGAAAGACCTCTGAGCATGAATTTCCTGTTCTGTAAAATAAAACTAAGAATACGGAAGGGCCTTATTATCTGCGGATAATTCAGGTTGGGGAAATGTCATTTAAAAGTGAGCCTCTTCTAAATGGAAATGAAATTATTTTTAATAAGTACTAAAGATTCTTTAAATGGGATTCTTTTTCTGGAACTTGGAAGTCTGTAACTGAGTTGATCCAGTGCCGAGTACCATACAGATCATAATTATGACTGTGTGCTCACCATCAGGATAAAGAATAAATCAGCCATGCAGGTTTCTTACATAAGTTACTGATTACACTATGAAAATATAGTTTGCATGACTGGTATTTGTAGCATGATCATAAAGTGTTTGATCTTTCAGTCACTTTTCATGCCTTGGCCTCCTTTGAATCTTGAATGTGAAGACCACCCTTTCGATAATGCCTTTGCTGTGGGTTCCCATTCCTTCTACAGCTAGGAATTGATTAACACATTCCTTGACCAGAGGTAGAAT
>BDUI01002463.1:100219-110955 GCA_002335545.1 Apodemus speciosus | reverse complement strand
GGCCATCCTCTCAAGCAAGGCTGTCCTTTAACTGCTTTGCATGTTACCTGTTACTTCCCAGGAGCTGAACATTCCAATATGATCCTTGGTGAAACTGCAATGCATATAGCTGAGGTGCATCACCTCTGAACTGAACAGAAATGGGCTGTGGTATTAGTTCACAAAATGTGAACGACGCTATCTTCTGTGTGAATCTTCATCAGCAYGCCCTGTCTTGTTTAGTGCCTGTTTGTCTGMTCTCAGTTGTTCTCCAGCTAGACTATAAGATGCATGAAATCAAGGAACTTGTCACTTTTTCCACTGTGGCCCCTTTAAGACACAACCTGCATCAAACACATTTATAGTTCATTTAATGAATAAATGAACATGTGAGCAATTAGAAGTCAATAAGAAAACACTCGGTGACATTTTCACTAAGATATCACTTAGTTTACTACTAAAGCATGTTGAGTTAGGGTTAGAGAGATGGCTCAGTGGTTAAGAGAACACACTGCTCTTACAGAGAGAGAACCTGGGATTGTTTCCTGCAGTCAAGTCCAGAGGTTTACAATAATTTGTAACTTGAGYTGCAGGAGATCTGAAGCCATCTTCTGGCTCTCTGAGAACTTGCAYTCATGCACRAACACAAAGACACAGATTAAAAACAGGATTAMAAGACAGGATTTAAAAAATAAAATTTACAAGAATATTGAGTAAAGTAAAAGGATGAGTTTAAAAGGTGGAATAAAAATGATTGAAGCTATTGGAGATTAAACAAGTTTCCTAGGGGCTTGGGATCTGCAGTACTATTACTGATGGATAAGAAGGAGGTAAAAATCAATACAAAGTGAACACTCCAATATTCAGCTGCTATACTGTGGGTGCTGAATAGTTTTCAGCCAATTTGATGTAAGCTAAAGACATTTGAGAGGAGGAACCTCAATTAAGAAAATGCCCCTATAAGATAAGATGGCAGCAAGCCTGAAGGACATTTCTTAATTAGTGGCTGATTGAGGAGAACCCAGCCTATTGTGGGTTATGCCATCCCTGGGCTGGTGGTCCTGGGTTTTATAAAAAAGCAGGTTGAGCAAGCCATGTGGAGCAAAGCAGTGAGGAGCATCTCTCGATAGCCTCTGTATCAGTTCCTGCCTCCAGGTTTCTGCCCTGTTTGAGTTCCTGTCCTGACTTTCTTYAGGGAGASATTGCAGTGTGGAAGTATAAACTGAATAAACTCCTCCTCAACTTGCTTTGATCATGGGACTTCATTACAGCAACAGACACTGTAACTAGCATACTGTGTGACTTTCTAAACTCATGGCAAACCATAAACAAAGCCTCTGTGTGGTTTAGCATTCTAGCATTGGAAGAAATGCCTGAGCTCCAATTTATAAAGGGAAGATGTGCATTTTGCCTCCTGCTGTTAGAGGTTTCAGTCTGACCCAGTTGCCTCGGGCACATGGTGGCAAACTTCAGCAAAACCTATGTCTGATGGAGTAAAACTGCTGACTCCAGCAAAATTAAATGCCTGAATACCTGCAATTTGAACCTGGATTGATCTGACTTTGAAATGGTCTCTCCTGGAAGCTGCCTCTAAGGCACAGTTTAGGATGTATAGAACAATCACTAGCTCCTGGTCCTAGGACATAACATTTGTTTTCCTGGGGNAAAATTACTTGACATCTGGGAAATACAAGAAGCAGGCTGGAGTATATGAAAAATAATATCCATTCATATACACTGAATGAAAAAGTATAAAATAGTAAAAATTGAAGCACATATTCTGAAATTAACATTTTTAGAGTCTTATTGGTTAAGTGATAATTATGAATAATTCATGATATGCTAAATATAGGGAGCTCTATATTCCACTGAGCCGATGAAAACTCAATAGACAATGAACATGACTAATCCAAATATTAAGCTCTTCTATTACTAGCTTTGATCTTGGAGAGCTATCTAAAAGGATCCCTCAGAGAAGCTGAGAATCAGTCTCTCTCTAACCTGAAAGAAATTGGATTCAAACTGTTCTGACCTTGAAATCTTTAACACAATTAAAAACTACACGACAAGCTCCAGGTGTGCGCTAAGGAGGCAGCTCAAAGAGCTTGGAAGATAAAGTCAGAACCCATTTCAAAATTTCCCTCAGATCAGTGACATTCTGTGAGTTTGATAGTGAAGCATGGCTCACTGGGCCAACAACCTGGTGAATTCATAAACAGGTAATTGTGTGAACTTCTGCTTTTGATACAGCACTCAGCYCAGAACTGCAGGTGCAGAAGGCTGAYTCTCAGGTAACTCTCTCACCCTCTTTAATGTACCTGTGTACACTTTATCTCATCTTACCTTTCTGTCCCCTGGCTGCAATCAGCAGGACAAAAGACCAGCTCCTACTGAAGGCAGACACTGGCACACTGCTTAGCAGAGACAAGCCTGTCTGCAGATATTTCCCAAGGATAGCATGTAACCTTTCCAGCTCCAAGAATAAGCTTATGCTGTGCGTGTTTGTATTTGACGGGTTGCCGACTATTTATTGTTTCCAGGTTGGAGCATGTGAGCGTGAAGGCATGACTTAAATACAGAATTTTCACAGTTTGGAGACAAGACAAGGAACCCCAAGGTTGCAGTAGGAAGGCTGCAGTGGTGGGGAAGGTGGAGGCTGGTGGGGTGTAACTCTAACCCTTATTCCYGCCCCTCTCACTAGATATTTTCCTTTCTCTCTGCCTAAGTAACAAAGTTTTGAGGGGAGGTGCTTAGGGAGCCATAGGTCACATATACAAGTCCCCTGTGTACTGTGCAATTGACTCATCTATTTATCTATCAAATTCAGGCCAGGTTCAATCACATATATAAATGGAATGATACTCATCTTTATATTTCTGTCTGTAGGTTGTAACTAAAGCCTTTTTGTAACACAAAAGGTTGTCAAAACTGCTTGTGGAATTAAATGTTGAACACCACTAGTTTTAAGGCACACCTTTGCTGTTCAACTAGGGTAACTATACCAACTCATTCSTGTCACCTTCTCCTGACAAATTCTTGTAATTGTCCATCGATTTTAGTTTTACCATACCACTTAGTAGTCCTGATTCCTGTGTTGGTCACGTTGCTCGTCTTTGCAGTGGGATGCTGGACTTTGAAGTTCGTGTACTTTGCCCAAGATCTTACCTGTTCTATGCAATTTATTCTGAGTTCTTAGAAGGGGGGCCTTATACGCATTGTATCCAATGAGTAAAATATAAGACATCGTTTATTTCTCCCCTTGATGGTGAGAGGAAACATCAGAAGATACCAGGATATTAGGCATTAACTTTTCAAAACCTTTTCACATGACCAGAGGAGTGACTGAACACAACTATATCTTAATTACTGGCAGGTTTTCCAGATGTCAGCAGGATCATGGAAAGTTTTTAAACTGTAGTTTTATGCCTAGTAGGTTAGAACATAGAGCTGTCTACAGATTCAGAAATAACACCCTCAAGAAATTATCCCATTCATGAAAAATTAGCTTGAATGGATGCCTAACTGATTCTATACTTGCATGGCTTTAGTTTAGAAAATAGCTTTTCTTCTGAAAATTTGTATTTGCTTGTTATTCTGTGGGGTTTGGAWAGTTGAATTTAGGCTGAAACTGGAATTATCTAGACTTGTTTAACAGTGAAACTCAGGTTTGGGAGGATTGTTTGTGGGTTTCTAATAGACAATTTCAGTGTGATTAGTRCTCTGCATTAGCAAAACTGTTTGGACATATAAAGTGACATTTTTGTATTAAGCATCTGCTTTGGGGTTCTACATATAATGGTGAAGTGTTGGGAATGTCATGATGAGCTGCTATTTCTCAATGACTTGTTTCAGTGACACAATTAGGCTTTTCAGGAAAAAAAANTTATTGGAATCTGAGATTCCCATTCTTTCATTGTGAGTGATGCTCTTTGTGAAACAGCCATTGTCTTTAGCTACATTTTCCCAGTGCACATCATGGCTTCCATTTTCATCTCTATCCTCTCTATGATCTTAAAGCTAAGTTCTCAGAGGAGCTCCTGTTTCAGGCTGACTCCTGCCTAGTCAAGTCTCCACCAAACCAAGACTAAGTGTGTATAGCCCAACTCTCCCCATTTGTACAACTTAGAAAGAAGCTAACACCATAATCCATCTCAGGACTTCTAGAAAACACCTTTTGAGTATTGCTGATGAGTAATGAGATTCAGATCTTAATGTCTTCTTCTACCAGATCCCTGATTCCTCGTCTACTTGTTGACTAACCATGACACCAAGATTTCTTCCTAAGTTTCTACTCTAAGTTTCTGACATTCATTAGCTGAAAAACTGCAACCCTTCAAGACTCCAGTTCATCCTAGGTTCATTGCGTAGGATGTGGGGAGCAGCTGGCCCTCAGAAACAACGTTTCCTATCATCATCTTCTTACCCTGAGTTGGGAACACTGACTGAACCTTCTCTCATATAATACATAAGGAAGGGAGACACACAGCTTCCAACATGACTCCTAAGAACATCATCATGGATGTTACCACCCATGGAAATGGTGTTGATGTTC
The DNA here is from genome assembly GCA_002335545.1 of Apodemus speciosus. Taxonomy (NCBI): domain Eukaryota; kingdom Metazoa; phylum Chordata; class Mammalia; order Rodentia; family Muridae; genus Apodemus; species Apodemus speciosus. Next base: position 106,424 of record BDUI01002463.1, on the reverse strand, counting down.
CAGGGTTTCTGTCAGCCCATGTGATTAACTCTTTGAAGAAGAAACCAGTCCTTTTCATACATGGGTAGAACCAAGTCTTTAGTCACKGTGTCCAGCTCTACTGACATAATATATAGTCTAAAACTAGCATGACCATATGTTTTCAAGSTGTAGAATGCAGGATCTTCTCATGGGGTACTGACCCACAGGTTAGCCAGTGCTTCTGTGACCTCCCACTGTTACAGTCATTTCTTCTACCCTTGCTGATCCCTAGCTTAGAGGTCTTTTCTCCTCAGCCTCAGCTCCGTGTTAGCTTCAGCTGTTCAATAGTTTTTGCCAGTTGTCAAGCTACTTTTGGAGTTGGAACAAACAGGGGAGCCAGATACCTCCTTGGCCACAGGTTTGTGAACACTCTGTCCATGTTGTCCATCCTGAGAGCTGACAGTTGACCACACATTCCACCAGACAGGGAATACTCATCCTCTGGGGTTTTTCCAGATTACGCTGCAAATGGAATGAGATACACCTTCAATACTAACCAGATYGCTATTCWTCTACAGGCGAGAGTGCCTTTTATTCTGTAATAAATAACCTTTCCATGTTGCGGTGCAAGAACAAACATCCATTGTCTTATAAATTGGTAGCTATCAAAACAGCTATTGTTATTTCACTGGTGATGTTTGGTTAGTCAAAATTTCTTACTATGAGCTCTGAACCCTAGCAAGGATCCAATACTTAGGTGCTGAGAAAGAATGAAGTCACACGACACAGAGATCTATCATGTTGTTCAGTCAGCAACAAAGTAAGAAGGTATGTCATCATTTCATCCAGACATCCTAGGATGAACTGACAGTATACAGAGAGATCAAAATTATCAGCAAGGGTAGTACTACTCAAAATAGGAGCAAGAATAAAATAAATGATTCTTCTGAGATCCCAAATGACCAAGTGGGCAATATAATTACAGTTCTAATTGGWCAACAAATTGATGGGACAGTTTACTTTCTTCTCTGAAACTAGTATTTAGATATAATTTGTATGTTGTATTATGACCATGATAGAAGATATTTCAATGAAGGAACAGATTATCCAAGAATCAGAGAGTGAATACTGAGGTCTGTGCTGTGTGACTCAAATAGATTTTGTGTTTAATTAGAAAAGCTTTGGCACCTAACACATGTTAAATAATATTAGTACATCTACTCAAAGCTAAAATTAGTTATCACAGCATGATGACTCCCTAAGTTTCTGACACAGAAAGCACCGTAAGGGGATCTGTGACTATTGATGTGATATAGATATGCTATCTAGATGAATAATTTAGGACTTCTTTAAATGAATAGTCACTAAATATATGCATGCCATTTAGAAAACAAGGAAACTGATTTTTACTAAGAATAATTTACATCTCTTCTTGCATCAAAAGAATTTTTTTACACACATAGGCAGCTCAAAACTAATAGCTAAAGKGTTCGCAGACAAAACAGGGACAGAAATACAACCAGCAGCTCACCTGAACTTATACAGTCCGACAGTGTGCTYCTGTCAGCAAAAACACCCTTCTCACTTATGCACTGAGAAGTAAGTAATGTTAGCGTGGTGGGCACGGGTGTGAGTGTGACCACWGTTTATCTGGGACAGTAGTAGATGGTTGACTTCTTTCCTGAGGCAGTGTAGTAGAGATAGAYTAAAGGAAATAAAGTCCTCAAATAAAGCAATGACAGCTGGGTAATAGTTGTCTATAGAATGAGAGTCGTTTTCAGGATGCTATGGATTGGGGCACCCAGTCTTGGACAGACTTGTTTATAGTCAGCATCAGAGATGACAGCTGCATAGCTGGTTAGAGATTGTGGCAATACTGATATTTAGGGTTGTTTTAGGCATGGAGAGAAAGTCTTTGTTCTAATTTCTGATGAATCCTCTGTTACAACAACTGAGACTGACCTTTGTTAGCCTGTCAACATATTGGAGACATTTCTGTAGATGCCTGTGATTACTGGCATCCTATCTTCAATCCTGCAAGTTGTTTCTGTGGTGCATGCAATATGAGAATATGTCCATTTCTATTGAGCAGTCCTGATATGCTGAATTTACATCTGGGAAGGGAATGTCAGCTTCTCTGGAATGGGTCTGACCATAGCTTTTCTCCAAGTTCCATAAGATTAAAAAAAGGTCAGAATCTCCTAATTTGAAAATTTACATGGAGGGAGAGAGAAACAAAGGACAGTTGTACAGTTTATCAGCTGGCAATTATTTGTTAAGGGAATTGTTGGTGTTTTCTACATCCAGGGTTAGCATCTATCRAATGTGAAGAGGACATGTTTATCACACAAGCAAATGAGTCACCTGACAATATAAGAAGTCATACTGCAGTAGTCAAGGCATCAACCCCAACAGTTTGCCGGAAAGCAAGAACATTTTAACAAGTTCTTGGAAGTAATGAGTTCRTTTCCTACTCTTTTGAGTCAGTCTAAGCCAGTGACATACAGCTGCAGCGTATCTTCAGTCAGTGTCTGTCATGCCTGTCAGGTAGTGTGAAGCTTGAGGACTAAGGTGAGGAGCTCCCCTGCCACAATCCCACGGGAGTTACCTGCTCGCAGTGGTCCATGCTGACAGGTTTGCCATCACTGCGCACACAGCTCAGCAGGCGGGTCCTCACACCCTGGCCACAGGAAATGTTTTCACTCAGCTGGCATGTGCTCCATTCTACAGGAAGAGGACCACAAACACTGATTTTCAGAGGTCTAGGCTTTGTGAGCCAACTACAACCAGGCTATGATACTCTGTATAGGTGGAAGGAAGAAGGCCACAAAAAATTTTACAATGTACTATGCCTCTTAGCAATGCCTCCTACAATTACTATATTAGAAGATAAACAAAACTGAAATACATGGACTGTGTTAAATTAGTGTTTGGTTTTCTAGAGGTAAAACAAAACAAGATGAAAACCAAAATAGTTATACTGACCATCTGGTAGGATAGGAGAGACACTAACCAGAAGAATAAAGAAAGACCAGCTTAGGAAAACTATTTGTTGTAGACAAATGAGAGAGAAAACAATCAAGCCATGGCACCAGTTTTACATTTGTGCTCCAGCCCCAGCCCCCATATCCCCAAATCTTAACTTCTAAGGTGGTAGAAGTAGGRAGTAGAACCTTTTGRTAGTGATTGGATCAAGACAGTGGAGAGCTCAGGAATGGGATTCCAGTATTTGTGAGAGACTCTAGGGAGMTTGTCAGSAGACATCCTGTGAAMRTGCTCAAAGGTGTCATTCTGGGMAAGTAAGCTTTATAGGACTGACTCCTTAGTAGTATTTTTAATCAACCATGTCCATGCAAGGTGATTCGCCCTGCCCCCATAACTACTTTGACTTAAAGCAAGCAAGAAAGAAAGAAAGAAGGAAAGAAAGGAAGGAAGGAAGGAAGGAAGGAAGGAAGGAAGGAAGGAAGGAAGGAAGCTTTCCTTATAGGAGTGGGTGTGAAGATCCTTGACCATGTTAATCAAAACATCTTCAAAAACATTTATATGTCTATAACAAACTAATGTATGGTTAAAGAAAATTTAGTCTTAAAATAATATGCTTTTTCAATATGACACATTTTTGTGGTATTTCTGAAAARTTGCTATAAAAAGCAAAGACTCAAAGAAAAAGTATGAATTTACCATGCTGTCATTCACCCATGAAAGAACTAGATACTTGCACCATGAGTGATCTCAGTTGTCCCAATATACATGAAACAGGAAAGTGATTTTGGGAAAGCATGTTGCTTGTATAGACATATTGTGGTGTGTTCCTAAGTATTGACTCCAATGCTTAGACCTACCATGTACTGCATTTGGTGGCATTTTTGCGTATCCCCTGGTGGGACTATGGTAGGTAGCAGGAAGGTGTAATAGCAACTCCCTTGGTTTGGTCACTGCTTTTCAGCCTCAGACAAACATAGTGGCTAAATGATTCACCTAATGTGATTCTTATTGCTTCTCTACTTCTCTAATRTSCATGATTGKTCAGGACTMCCATTTTTTAAAAAACTTACCTATGGGGAAAATATATTGAAGACTTGAGTAATATACTGAAATAATGAAAGGCATRAGAATAAGCAAACATTATTGCCATATCTTTTAAAGCCATGTTCTTCTTCAGAGATTATGGCCTTGATGTATCTACAAGCCATGAATGGATGTTTGTTTTCATGAAGCCAACAGGAACTAAGTCCTCAGTGTTTCAGGTCCTACAAATACATTGTCCTCTCCCTCCYCAGTGCCAGGAGAGGATTCACTCACAAAGGTTAGTCAGTGCTCAGGGAAATAAGTCATAGTGGGGTTCAACTCTACCTGTCAGATTATACTGGAACTGGAAACAGTTTTCATTGAGGAGACAGGGCCGCACCTGCGAGTCTTCCCCACAAGTTCTTGAGTTCAGTGAGGGCCTCAGCAGATGCCGAGTTCTTCTCTGCATTGCATGTGGGTCACATGACTATGAAAGTCAAGAGCAGGCAGACAAGAACATACAGTGAATGATAAATTATTCAGTTATATGTGCACATGCAGGCACAGAATAAYTACAGAGAGGAAACTGTAGTTACAGCAATGAGGCTGTGGCGACACCTGCAAATGTTACAACTTGTGGTTAGGAGCGAGTGGTTCTGTGATGCACGGTGGATTGTCTTCTATTTTCATTTCATCTAACAACCAATATATTTCATCTGAAATAAAATGACTTCATTTACTCYAGTTCAACAGAAATAATGACACAGAATATTAAAATGTGAAAATTATTTTCAAAAAAATCCCAGGACAAACAGCTACACATAAGAATAAAATTGTAAAATTAATATGGATAAAGTATAACTTTCTCTTTTTATTTGGTAGCTCTCTGCCTCAAGGGGATGAATCACTATAAGCTTGTCCAACTCCATCAAAATAAATGTATAAATGCAAATCCAAAGATTTACTGAAAAATCATCTTTACYYGGGACCATATATCCTCCCATAGTTTTGAGCCATGTAGTAATTCTGGAGCCAGATAAATCTATTTGCCATATCTCATACAACTGGYCTACCCACAGAAGTGCTTCCAGCTCCTCCTTGGGAACAGCCTTCTTTCAAATGTCCTTCAAACCCTATTCTTTACCTTCCCCAGAGAACTTAATCCAGGCTTACTTCCCCCACAAGAACACCTCTAATGATGCTAAATTCCTCTCTTGTTTTTTTGAGAAAATTTCACTTATGTTCATGGGTCTGTCAATGGATTTAGTTCTAAATACATCTCTCTTTATATCGATATTAGTTCTTTATTACCCTGTTTCTTCTTTTTCTTTAAAAAATCATTAGGGCACAAGGAACAACAGCTTCTGCTTCTCTTATAACTCAGTGAAAACCTGGAATAAATTATGTAAAGCAGTTTTCTAATAAAATCATGAATACATTCACAACCTACAATTCCAGACCCTGAAAAATCCAAGAAGGCTTATAGACTCAAAGAATAAAAGACTTTSAATTGTGATCACCAAATAGCCATTTCTATGTYTGAGATATTTTATTTCTTCTGCTTCATTTGGCCTTTTTAGGTRTCATACTAAAACCACAGCTTGTATACTCAATCTTGGTTAATTCAAAATGASAGTGTTGGATTACAGTGAACTATGGAGGAAAATTCACATATTTTCTTCTAAAGTTTAGGAAACTAAAACACCTTTGCTATCCATGTGATTCCACACTCAAATAATCTGTCAGAATTTTAAATTTTACATGTAATAGTATTACTACATTTTATACAGATGATCAAGAAGAAACAATAAATTAATGCACACAAATTCCACACTAATTATTACCAATAATTTATTTTTATTTTACCATGTAATTTGAATTAATGCACTAATTGAGGAGGAATAAAAAGTAAACTGATTGGTCAATAAAGGAAAATAATAGAATCCTGGTAGACTTTCTAGATTGGGGCTTTGCTGTATTTTTTCTTATAAAGTAATCAATCAGTGTTTGAAATATGGGACTACATACCAGGACCCATGTATCTGCTTAGTCTAAGCCACCAGATAAAAGGGAAGATAAAAGAGACACACAAATCAAATGAATTTACAAGTGCTTCAGGGCAGCAGTAATCTGATCTGAACATTTTTCAGACTTTAGAATATTTGCATAGATTTTGGGAGTTGGTATCTCTACTCTGAAAATACAAAGTCTGAAACATCTTGAAGTCTAAAACCCG
>BDUI01002463.1:65727-75739 GCA_002335545.1 Apodemus speciosus | reverse complement strand
TATGAACTCAGTTTGGTGGTTTCTCAGAAAATTGGTTATAGTACTACCTGAGGACTCAGCTATACCACTCCTAGGCATATACCCAGAAGATGCTCCAACATATAACAAGGACACATGCTCTACTATGTTCATAGCTTCCTTATTTATGATACCCAGAAGCTGGTAACATTCCAGATATCCCTCAACAGAGAATAGATACAGAAAATGTGGTACATTTACAAAATGCCATTCTACTCAGATATTAAAAACAATGAATTCATGAAATTCTTAAGCAAATGGATGGAACTAGAAAATATCCCGAGTGAGGTAACCCAGTTACAAAAGAACACATAAGGTATGTATGCACTGATAAGTGGATATTACCCCAAAAAAGTTTGGAATAACCACTGTATAACTCACARACCATATGAAACCCAAGAAGAAGGAAGACCAAAGTATGGATGCTTCAGGCCTACTCAGGAGGTAGAGGGAGGAAGGGATCTGGGAGGGAGAGAGGAGGGGGAAGGAAAAAGGGGAGCAGGATCAGATGCAGGAGGAGGTAGGAGAGGAGTACAGAGGGTCAAGAATTTGAATGGAGGGTTATAGCAGTGGGGGATGGGTAACTGGAGGTAGCCACTAGAAAGTCCCAGGTGCTACAGACCCAAGAGGTTTCTAAGACTTCATTAGCTGAAATACTCAACAAAGGGGTTAGAGCCTGTAGAGTGAGTCAGCATGGCCCCCAGTTGAGGGATGGGGCCACACAGTCATCTCAAAAGTATTAAACCAGTATTGCTCCTGTCAGTAGGAAATGCAGGGACAAAGAGTAGAACAGAGACTGAATGAAAGGCCATCCAGAGACTGCCCCACCTAGGGACTCATCCCATCTAYAGACACCAAACTCAGACACTATTACTGATGCCGAGAAGTGCTTATTTATAGGAGCCTGGTATAGCTGTCCCCGAGAGACTTTGCCAGAATCTGGCCAATAGAGATACAGATGCTTGCAACCAACCATCAGACTGAGCACACGGTTCCCAATGGAGGAGTTAGGGAAGGAATGAAGGAGCGGAAAGTGTTTGCAACCCCACATAGGAAGAACAACAATATCTACCAACCAGACCCCCCAAAGCTCCCAGGGACTAAACCACCAACAAAAGAATACACATGGAGGGACCTTTGACTCCAGATTCATATGTAACAGAGGATGGTCTTATTGGGCATCAATGAGAGGGGAGGCCCTTGGTCCTGTGAAGGCTTGATGCCCTAGTGCAGGCAAATGCACTGAGGCAGGAGTGAGTGAGTACTTCTGTAGAGGCAGGGGGAGATAGAAGGGAATAGGGGGTTTGTGGAGGAGAAACTGGGAAGGGCGATAACATGTGAAATGTAAATAAATAAAATAACCAATAAAAGAAAAAGAAAAAGAAATGTTCAAAGTCCATAGTTATCAGGGAAATACAAACCAAAACAACTCTGAAGTTCTATCTTACACCTATCAGAATGSTTAAGGTTGAAAACTCAAGAGACAGCACTTTCTGGGATGAGGGGAACTGGGGAAGGGTATAACATTTGAACTGTAAATGAAGAAAAAATAAAAAATAATAGCGTACGTTGTYGAGAGTGGAACAAAGAAAGTACTACTCAATTGCTAGTGGGAGTGCAAACTTGTACAACCACTTTGGAAATCAATTTGGCAGTTTCTCAGGAAAYGGTGAATAGTTTTACCTAGACCCAGATATTCTATTCCTGGGAATATACCAAAAGATGCTCCACCATCTCACAAAGACACTTGCTCAACTATGCTCATAGCATCTTCATTCATAATAGCCTGAAACTGGAAGCAACCTAGATGTCTTTCAACTGAAGAATGGATAAAGAAATGTGGTACATCTACACAATACAATACTATTCAACTAAAGATATAAAGTTTGCAGGCAAATGGACRGATCTTGAGACTATCACCCCGAGTGAGGCAACCCATCCCCAAAAGGACATACATGGCATTTACTCACTCATAAGTGGATATTAACTATAAATATAGGATGCCCATGCTATACTCTACAGACCCAAAGTAGCTAAATGAGAAGGAAGGCCCAATCAAGAAAGCTCGAATCTCACTTAAAAAAAGAAAGGTAAGATAGTAGATGTATTAGTCTCTTTTCTTCTGTTGCTATAAAAAATACCTTGAAAATACATTTTAAAGGATGTGTTCAGATCACAGTTCAAGAGTACATTAAATTATGGCTGAGAACTCAGGCAAYAGGAGYTTGAAGTAGCTGCTTATATCATACTTTTAAAAATGAAGAAGGGAATGGTAAGTCTGCTTCTGTCCAGCTTTMTTCTTTTTATATACTATAGCATCCCAACCTAGGAATGGTATCACCTACAATGGGTGGGTCTACCCACCATAATGAAAATGGCCACCTAAAATAACCAAATCAAGATAATCACCATAGGTTAGCTTAGGTGCTAAAGTTATCCAAGATAATACCTCATAGGTCTGCCTTAGGATTATTTTCATAGGTAACTTAAGTCATGTAAAAATGATCATTAACACTAACCAAAGGGAAGGAAGTAACATTTTTATCACCAAAGGAAGAGCCTTTCAACCTTCAAGATAKTACACAAGTGGATTGTGGAAATAACATTTTAGTCCACCCTTTTATAATGTTTCTAGGTACCAATCACTGTTCTAGGGTCTTTAATTAATTCCACCCATATAATTTCTTAAAACATACGTATTTAGTAAGTCCCATATTACTGATAGCATAGAGAGATTGAGAAAATTCAGCCACATCATAGCATGATAGTAAGGAATGGAGCCAAGATCCAAATCCTATCAGCCTTATAAGTCCACACTTAATTATGTCTTCTTGTTCCTTGATTTAATGTGTCAAAACTGGCAATTATAAAGATATGATATAGCATAGAAAATGTATCATGTATTTAAAAACCAATTATTTCACATAACTTTTATTTCTGATTATTTATACTCAGTCATAAAACAAAACTGCACTCTTTAAGTAAGCTATGGTCAAAGTGTTTACAAATCATCAATCTAATCATCTTTATGAAGAGTCCTCTAGTAGCCTATGATCATTGCTTCCAAACTATTTCCTTACATTCATATTTTTTCTGTTTATTTTGTAAGAACCATTTTCTCTCCACAGTATTTCCCTGCAGAGTAAGAACTGTTTTCTACTTTCTAATACCAGGATTAATTTCACRATAAAGCAACTATTGGATTAAGCTTGTACCTAGGAAACACATTTATTTTCAATTACATGGGATCAAAACTATAAATGCAATCCCCACATGATTCCTTAGGCATATTCCTTCCCATAAGAAATGTATGTAATTGGTGCTTGTACCACTGCAAACTGGACTTAACTAGAAGGAAGATATAAAAGGGTTTTCCCCTAACTCTTCCTGTTTATGTATAGAAGGTCCTCATGCAGAATGGCTTGCTTTTATATTTAGCCTTTCCAATGGTGCAAAAGTGGTCTGAATTCAGTAGAAACTGTATTTAGTGTTTGAGTTTGGATCTTTTTTTTTCCAGATGGAATACTCTGGTGATGCCAGGCAGTGATCTACAGTTTCAGCCTGCTGTACAGTCACACAGAGAGCCAAGGACTCTACAGTAAAGAGTGTTACTAAGATATGGTCTTTCATAGGTAGATTCGTGATCCCTTTTCCAGAAGTGGACAACGAGAACTGAACCCAGGTCCTGATGTGTGCTATGCAAGTCCTTTACAACTGAGTTATACTTTAATTTCCTAAAAGTGTTATGGTTTATAACACTTTTAATTTATATTACTCCAAGATAAATCCAGGATCAACTGTGTGCTTATTTCACAGAATATGAAATGGAGTTAAAACTTAAAAAAACTTCAGATGAGATCTGGTGCCTTCTGAATTGTATGAACATGGAAACTTACTACTGTAGAATCTTCCTAAAATATACACAGATAAAGAGGGTTTATATGATGTTATCCTATATGGAAAGACAGTATCCTAACTAAATACCACTTGCTAGCAATAAAACCCCCCAGTACCAAGAACTAACCTGTGGGAAGCCACATATGCCACTATTCACCATTACAAGATGGCGCTGAGGCTTTCAGCCAAGAACCGCCAGTAGTGATAAACAACTGCATTGCGCATGCACTATGCCGAGTCACTGCCCAGGCCCGGATCATGTAAGTTGGGGCTTGCTACTTGCACCAATCATATACCAACACGTCCCTCCTAGGCCTATTTAAGCAGCACCAGTTTCTGGGCTCGGTATCTTTTGCTTCCATAATCGAACCCACAATAAACGTCTGCAGAAGGATCCTGTTGTGGCGTTGTCTTTCTTGCTGGCGAGATAGGCGATCGCTACACTAACCAACAACTCTTTTTGAGTTGTTGGCCAAAGAATTTCCTTAATTTTTCCAAACAAAGTGTTCTTTGTTGCTCTGAAGAACTTGACAATCACTATTGGCTTTCTAGAACTTGGTTGTAAGACCCTCTTACTAGAGACACCACACATTTGAGTCATACATAGACCATGGAAAATTAGTCTAGGACATATGTGGAAGTGTCATCCATACTAGATAGCTTTCATACTACTGGTGCATACTACCAGGTGAGAAATGCACTCATCAGTCTCACCCAGCTGTGAGACCGATTAGATAGAATAAGGATTGGGAGACCCAATCTTGGCTTCAAACTACATCTTAGAAAATCTGACCTAAGGTCAAATGTTTCTAGGTTACTCCCTCCCAAACCTGTACCTCCAGGTTACGAGCCTGCCCCTGGCACATCACTTCCTAACAACAACCAATCAGGAGGAAAGCAGAAGTTAAATTTATGGTTTTGCTCCGAAAATGCCAGACAATTATTTTAAAGGGCAACAAAATTCCATCAAAGCCCTACCCCCCCACCCCGCCGCCTCCATCAGATGTATGGCAAGCTAGAATCCCCTTTGCTTGCTTGCCATTTCCTATAAAACCTTGTCCCGCTGAGAGCTCGGGGCTTTACCCTCCTGTCCTACTGCATCAGACACAGCAGTGTGGCCCAAGCTCGAGCTTGAATAAAAAGACCTTAGTATGGTCACATCAGAATGAACTTCTTGGTAGCTTTTGGGGTTCACAAAAGGGGTGCCAGGAGCCACTCTCACTTAAGATCTCTATGCTAAGAGAATTTGATACCAGTAGCCATCTCCACCTAGATCTCAATGCCAGGAGACCTTGATATCAGGAGTTAGTCTTACCTTAATCTCATGCCAGGAGCCATAGATCTCAAGGTCCCCTTCTTTTGAAGCTCATCTGTGGACAGGTTACTATAGCAACTCCTTTCTACTTCACCTCCTCATGACCCCCCTTATCGTGCCTAAATTCCTAACAGCAATAGTTAGCGTTTCCCAGAAATTATGAGAAACTGTTCACACCAGTCAGAATGGCTAAGATTAAAAACTCAAGAGACAACAGGTGCTAGCGAGAATGTGGAGAAAGAGGAACACTCCTCCACTGTTGGTGAGAGTGCAAGATGGTACATCCGCTCTGGAAATCAGTCTGGTGGTTCCTCAGAAAATTGGGCATGRCACTTCCAGAGGACCCTGTCATACCACTCCTGGGCATATAACCAGAGGATTCCCCTGCAAGCAATAAAGACACTTGCTTCACTATGTTCATAGCAGCCTTATTTATAATATCCAGAAGTTGGAAAGAACAGATGTCCCTCAAAGGAGGGATGGATATAGAAAATGTGGTATATTCATACAATGGAATACTATTCAGCAATTAAAAATAATGAATTCATGCAATTTGTAGGCAAATGATTGGATCTGGAAAATATCATCCTAAGTGAGCTAACACAATCACAAAAGAATACACATGAAATGCAATCACTGATAAGTGGATATTAATGAGCCCAGAAGCTCTGAATACTCAAGGCACAATTAGCAAATCAAAAGATTCCCAAGAAGAAGGAAGGATCGGACCCTGGTCCTGAAAAGACTAGGTCCAGTTTTGTAGGAGAGTATCAGAACAGAGAAATGGTGGGGGGTGATTGGGGAATGGGTGGAGGGAAGAGAACTTATGGGACATATGGTGAGGGGGGAACTGGGAAAGGGGAAAGCCTTTGGAATGTAAACAAAGAATATAGAAAATAAAAAAAAGAAGTGATGCCAGCCCTCCTGAGATTGTTCCCCCTTCGCCCCTCCTTACACCTGCTTGCTTGCCTTTAAATTGCCTTGTGTAAAAAAAAAAAAAAACTTTGACAGCTTGATCAGAATACTGTCTTGCTGTCCGTCTCTCGTGTTTCTTGTCTCTCTCCTTCTCCTAGGTGGTTCGGGGACCCTGTTGATTGTCCTGCAGGTCAGGACAAAGGGGCACAACAGGATTGGCCTTATAAGATATGCCACTGGTACAATAGTGTCAAGGACCTTATGGGAGTAACCCATCATTTTCTGATTCGATTTTCAGAAACTGGCTAGTTTTATGTCAAATTGACACAAACTACAGTTATTGAAAGGATGGAACCTCAGTTGAGAAAGTGACTCCATAAGTTCTTAATGCAGACARTTTTCTTAATTGGTGACTGATGGGAGTGGGCTCAGTCCATTGTGCGTGGTGCTGTACCTAGGCTGGAGATCTTGGATTGTATTAAAAAGATGGCTGAGGAAACATTAGGTGGAGCTCCTGGAATCCTAGTGAGAGGAGAGAAAGGATCATAGATGCTATAGGGGACACCACAAGAAAAACCACAGAATCAGTGAACCTGGGCCCATGGGGCTTATTGAAACTGAACAGACAAACCAGGAGCCTGAATGGGACTGAACTAGGCTCTCTGCATATATGTTACAGTTGTGTAGCTTGGTCTCTTTTTTAGGACGTCTAACAGTGGGAGAAGGGGCTATCTCTGACACTTTGTCTGCTTTGGGGCTCCTTTTACACATAAAGAATTGCCTTGTCCAGCCTTAATACAGGGGATGTGCCTACTCTTACTGCAACTTGATATGCTATGTTTAGTTGATATCCATGGGAGGTCTGCCCTTTTCTGAAGAGAAACAGAGGAAGAGTGGATGGGGCAGGGGCAGAGGGAAAGTGAGGGGGGGACTAGGATGAGAATGGGGGTATAAACTGTAGTAGTGATATAGAAAAAATAATAAACATGAATTTTAAAAAGGAAGAAAAAAAGAAAGAAGAAGAAARAAAGAAAGGAAGGAAGGAAGAAAGAAACAAAGAAGAAAAATGGCTGAGCAAGTCATGATCAGCAAGCCAGTCAGTAGCACCTTTCTACATCAGCTCCAGTCTCCAGGTTCCAGCCACGCCTGAGTTCCTGTTCTGTTTTCTTGACTGAAGAAAAACTGTTTATCACTCTAATTGGCAATGTAACTGYGAGAGTTCACTTGGGAGAATGAAGCCTAAAAATGAGGTCCACTAAAGTCTCATAAAATAGATAACATTATTCAAAACTTGGACTATTTATACTGTGAGGGTTAAAAAGTCTGATTGCAAGGATAAGTCGCATAGGCAGGACAAGCTTCATGTGGTAGATAAGCAGTATGTGGAAAAAATGTTTTGCTATGGAGGCATAAGAAAAAATAATAATGAATAATGGATAATCTAAAATAAACTCACTGGTATATGATATACTTGAGAGGGGCATGAAAGCACATTTTGAAAACAATGTTGTGTTTTTGAAGAAACTGAAGTCGTAAGACTCTTGTATTCTTGGAGTTTTCTCATAAACACTCAGTATTCCCCTCATCTGATTTCATTCTTGGACCATGTTCCAGAAAACTATGATGTAGAAATGTAAGCCAAACAAACTATTGTTTACTCAACTTGTTTTTGGTTACAGTGTTTCATCACAGCAATAGAAACCTTAACTAGGACAAAATCTAAGGTATGTTCTGTGAGATGGAGCTGATAATTGGCACTGTCAACAGGACCAAGAACCTGTAGCCACATAGGTCTTAGGYTCTAGGGAAAAACCTAATACTATAGTTCTGTTACGTGCATATGTTACCCAAACCACTCCTAGTGACTTACTGCTATACCTGTAAATCAGTATATTTCTCAACCCTCTTCAGAGAAGCTTCCTCTTTCAGTAGATGGCAATTATGATAGAGATCTTAAACTAGTTAGCATGCAGAATAGGAAACTGTGAGGTACTCAACTTGAAATGGGAATGATGCACACACACACACACACACACACACACACACACACACACACACACACACACAGTCTCCCACAGTCTCCAAGGCTCAAGGATCTTCTCACAAGANACACACACACACACACACACACACACACACACACACACACACACACACACACACAGTCTCCAAGGCTCAAGGATCTTCTCACAAGATTTTGGCAGGAAGATTGGAAGATTGGAACTTAAAGGAAACTGTTTTCCGGAGACACAGGGTAGTTGTCATGGTGGTTGTGACAGCATTCACAAGAGCTGCTCATGCTCAAACCAGAAAAACACTCCCAGCATGGAAGACTGAGGAAAGCATGAAATCCCACCACCTAGATGAGGAGCTTTTGGGAAAGGGAGAGTCAATTTTCTCACATTAGTTGCTGTCATCTGCTTCCGTGCCTTAAGTTCCTGACTTGAAGGCCATTAAGGATGAATTATGGCCTAGAGTTGCACAATGAAATAAACTCTTTTCTCCCCAAGTTAGTTTTAATATGTTCTCATTTTCCACAGAAATCAAATGAGATCACATGGGGGGCATTTTGTATGGATATTGGTAATAKAGGAAGGAGGAGAGACAATAATGACAAGAGCACACTCAGGTACCAACCCAACCTCAACCAAAGTCACTATGGAGCAGGAAAGAGAACCTAGGAKAACAGCAAGGAAGGCCTGCTGCTACCTTTGTGGAGTTCACAGTTTATAAAAGATGCTCACACCTAGGGAACTGGCATGTCAGATTTAGAGTTAATTGGAAGGAGGAATGCCAGATACATGTCTCAGCATAATGAGACTGACAAGAGCAGGGCAGGAGCTATGATCTAATCAAGATGATATAATGTTCCTTAGAAGGCTTCCCTGGCCTGCTGCTAAGAGGGAGTTAGGAAAATGCATAAATACCAGTTGAGTTTTGCTTAGCTAAGGTGTTTGAGCAAGGATTTTATAATGGCCAGGGACATCCCTACATAGTCTTTCTGGACAGTATTTTGGGACACTGAGGAGTGGGAGCAGCATGTATTTGAATCCAATCATAAACTCTGAAACACATGAGTGATGGATGGCATACCCAATCACAGAGTTAGGCTGTCAGCTATTTATATTACAGTTGGTGTTTAGGGATAAAGAAAACAAAACAACTTTGCTATGATCCAAAATATTGGCCTGAATTCTTCAAAATTTCAAAGATGTCTTGTTGAAAGAGAAAGAGAAAGAGYGAAGAGAYAAAAGCRATTCTGTAATTAAATGCTAGACAGTAGATGCTCTCAGAGTRTGAATCTTACACTCAGAAGATTACAAACACTGTACAGTTATTATGGAGGGAAATAGGGGCATGGAAGCTTGGTCCAGAKATCAGCTACAAGTAGAAGAASATCACTCTTACAGGCTTTGCAATTCTTCACTATCTGTGCCTACCATAGAGAATACTCTTTCATTTAGGAATGCATGCTGCATATAAACATTGAAGGATAAAAGTAATGTTGKCTGCAACATACACTCAAATGATTCAGAAATGAAAACATTGTACATATGTACACCCATATGGGAGAAGGATATGGAAGGGGAGGCATGTGTAGTAAATGTAAATATTTATGTTGCAWTCTTGTGTCAATTTATATATGAAATATTCCTTTTCAGAYGATAATGAAACAAGTGTCTACAGCACAGAGCCCTATGTTTGGGAGACAGTGATGGATGAAGATGGAGCACAGACGAGTCATTATCTGTTTTCCATCTGGAAGGTTCTCAGGTAGTAATTGCTATTTCAATTGAGACTAACAAAACCCTTTATCTCAATCCCAGTCATCCCTCCTGTCTTCCCTTTCCTCCTCCTCCTCCTCCT
>BDUI01002463.1:29954-48088 GCA_002335545.1 Apodemus speciosus | reverse complement strand
GCTCAGCACTTGTTAAATGGAGAACTTTGTTCCAACTCGCAGCTGAGCAGTCACCTGACAGTAAGTAGTACTTAAGTAGGCAGGTTAGCGAAGTGACAGTCCTTCCCTGCGCCTGTCTCAAAATCAGTGGCCTCAAATCTTAATCTTCAGTATATTTGAATTGTTCACAAATAGATTATGATGAGCTGATAAAGATGAGCATTGTAGCAGAGTGCTTTACTCTTGAGACATCTTAGCATTGTGCACCCTCCAGAACCACTGAGCAAATAAAAATTACACTCACTTGAAGGTTAGAATCATTAGCAAGGAATTGATAACTAGTAAATGGAAATATAAGTTATTAACTCACATCACAGATATTCTACACTGTAATAGAAAGGTTTCTCTGCGTGCTCCACACTTCATCAGCAGGGCATTTAAAACAGTTTAATTTCATGTATCCAAGTTTTCTCTTCTCAATATTTGGATCTCATTCCTATATTTTCTCTTCCTATCTTCAAGCAGGAATATGAGTTTAAAATATCCAAATTTGCCATCTGGAAATACCATTTAATCATACTATTTAATATTTTTCATATTGCYGTTATGTTTTCATTTTAAGGAAACAGGAGGCAAATGGTTTGTCTTAATTTTTGTCTACTCGGGAAGAAGCAGGGACGTGGGAAGAAGAATATGTCATCATTAGGAAATCAGCAAAAGGCAAATACAGAGTCATGAAGAGAGGCAGCGTTGCACAGTGGGGTTGAACGCTTAGGAGGAAATTGGTACTTCTAGGATGAAAATGGAACAGAACCAAGACATTATAATGAGAGTCATTTGGTGCTAAAGAAGACCCCTTAAACATGGTGCACAGTCAACTCACAGCATGACCATTATAGGCTATTTTCCTTGTTCACATTCTCCATACAAATGCCTTGGAAGAGGCAATGATGTTTTAACGCTCATACTCATTTGCAATTTTTTATTTTTCTTTCCCTTCAAGTTATGAGTGGGTTCTTGGGAAATATTCTTTTCCCATGCCACTAGAAGAGAGCCTTGAAGAACTGTGCTATAATTTGTAGAGAACAACTGAGAAGGAAACYCTGGAAGATTCAGGCATCAACAAAAGAAATTACCTGTGGGCATTTGCTCCATGTTCCCCACTCAGACATGACACACTCATTGGGACACAAAATAGAACAGGCCTGGGATTCTGGGGGAGCATCATCCTGGTTGCACAGGCTCCTATCCACTGTCCCTCCTTCTCTGTCAGCAGTACTCACACACCTGTTAGACAGTGGTGACAATAAAAGTAGATACATTTAAATTAGGACCACCAGAGAAACCAGGAAACAAACCAACAACCCAATTTTCACCATTCAATGGTCTTGAGTGATAACTCAATAAGGAACCCTTGACAGGATAAATAAAAGAATTCAGAAATATTATGGGTAATGGCTGTCTTGTACAGTACCCATTCTGCAGAGAACTAGAGTATACCTAGGTCTAGCACCAAGTGGATATTCCTTCAATKTTCATAAATCTTGAAAGTTTCTTTCTCTAAATAATGAATAGATAACATTATTTTGGCCCAAACCTTCATGCTTTCTGTGGGTCTTGCAAACCTCTCRCAAAGTTCCCCAACCAACACCATATTTACTCCACATATTTCAGGGGACAGGAAAATATTSAGTCATTATTACAAGCATTTGAGCTTCACATAGCTATGTGGGATGCAGCTTCCACAATCAAAGGGAAGTGTGCAAACATTGCCATAGCCAACAGAAGCCTAAGAATATACATTAAACCTGCATGATCAACCAAGCATCAACATCAACTTGGAGATAAAACACATATAATAACATCTGTCATTGTGCCCTGATTACACATGAAAAATCAATCATATCTAAATCAAGTGTACTACTCAAAATGGTTTAAGTAAAATGCATGGACAACATCAAGATTTGGCAGAAATGTCAGAGGCTTATAAATCACTTCCCATTGCTGGTTGGAAAGTATTTAAAAAATGGTTGAATATTTCCACCCTCGAATAATCTGGCATTTAAATAGAAGTGTGCATAATTCACCCCAAACCAACCACAAACTGGAAATACTTACAGTGGCAGTATTCATATACAACCAAGCTAGAAGTAGCTCCTATCATATAACAGTTGAACCCACTGTTCTAAATTCTACGGAATCCAATAAAGCACAACAGTGCATGGGTTATTGGTACACCAAAGAGCTTGGGTAGCACAGTTATGTTCTTAAAGGCTATCACACATCAAGTGTCTATACTCTATAATTCTTTCGTGTTTAATGTTAGATGTTTACTGTGAAGCAATACTAATTTGTGGAGTCAGACTGGGGTTACTTTTAAAAGAATCGTTAGTGACTAATAGGGGCATAAGTAATACTAGAAATATTTTGTTTCTGACTTTGGGTTTGGTTGAAGAAGCACTTTGGCATTCTGAAAATTTATCCAGTCATATCTCTATGGTGTGTCCATTTACCTATATTCTTATCTCAGAAATCTATTTATAATTTACCCTGCCTCCAACAATAAAAAAAGAGCTGTCAGTCTCTTTTTCTAGATGTCAGAAATTATTTTTGTCAATACTTACTTATTTAGTCAATTTTTTTGAATCCAGGTCTAAGGTACTCCAAATGGCCTTTGAACTTCTAATACCTTACCTCTCAAATGCTAAAGAATTATGAGCATGGCCTGCACTTACTTAATCATTTTGAGAGCTTACTATTGGTACCAGTGCCTTAACTGGTCATTGAGGTATGAAAGAAGATGAAAATTAGACAACTGCTGTATTTGTGTGTTTTGTTCTAATGAAGATAAAATGACAACAATGTCCTGGTGTAGACTTAAAACCCAAGGACTTAAGAGTCTGAGGCACAACGATTGTGACTTTGGGGCTGTTTGAGACTAGCTTGAAGTAGAAAGAACTGACAGAAGGCATTTTCTGGTCTGAACTGTCAGATATCGGGGTATTCATTTGCATTTTAAGAGTGATGTCCTCAAGCACTGTGGTGCCTCCTGCTCTAATGATGCTATCTTTCACCATAAAAGTTCCTGTTAATACATCAAAATAGAAAATAAAACCACAACTAGCTTCTGAAAATGACATTAAGTTAAACAAGCTGTATGAGTTGAAGTAATAAAAATCTAACCATATCATATAGGAGGGTAACAAGGCCTGGTGGGTAGACAGGAAGTGTAAGTTCTCCAGCAGAGAGAGGCCTGGTGCAACATTATATCTAGGTTTCCATTTCTTCTGAGTTAGGAGTCAGTAGGGAAAAGAGGGTCCATAGAATGGCTTCAGAGGTTTTCCTAGGACAAACTTCAAAAGCTAGGAAGTCTCTCTTGACTGATCAAACTGAGCTGATGTTCTTTTCTTTCACTGAGAAAGAGAAGTCAGAGTTCTGGCTAGTGAGAGCCAGTGGACAAAGGCATTGCTTTCTGTTCATTTCCAATATCACAAAAGCAGTAAGGAATAAAGATATTTGCTACCAAAGCATAATTAATAGTGATGATATGAATAATTTTCTGTTGTAGTCATATCTTTCTCTTCTCTCTTCCCCAATCTTACAGACCCTGGGGAACAAACTGTGTTCATAATAACAGGGTGTGGGAAGACATATTTTCCATCTACTGGGATCATGGTACCAGATCTTTGCGACAAATGAGATGCCTCATAACACAKAGTAAGCCTTCAAATGATAATAATGAAAATAACTACATTCGTATAAGAGCAACATCCCACAGAGAATCCCAGCATTTGTTGTACCAAGTATTTGGGGATGGGTTGTTGGGGTGAAGATGGGGTGAAACACTAGAGAGTTTTTGAAAATGTGTGTAAGAGGTGTCTAGACCCCCCAGATGCCCTCTCACAGTGCACGCAATCTAGTGATTGTTCCTCTCTTCTCCCTGCAAGTAACTGGAGGTTTARTATCTGGAGAAGGTTCCCAGATGCCCTTGGATTGGAGAGCTTTCAGCACAATGAAGGGCTTATACATCAACAGGAATTTCAGTAGATGTCTACCTRTTGAAAATAATACCACCATTAACTTAGTAGCTTAATCAATGGAAAGATATAGATAGATATCCAACATAGGCTTCCCAGAGGCTGAGTGCAGATGCCAGGGGTGGACAGAGATGCAATCCTAGGGATATGTTTTTTGCTTTTCGGGCTTCAGAGACTACTCTTGCTCCCCTCCACCATTTTAAAATCCCTTGTGAATAAACTGTGTCCACCCAGATGGCTTAGAACTGTTGTCTAACTGCAAGGTCTTTACTTTAATCCTACCAAACAACTATATAAAACACATATCAGAATCTAGGAATTAGAATACAGACATCTTTGGGGGCTACTCTTCTCTTAGCCACACTAGAATTCTTTCAGTGTGCTCCAGAATACTAGCTATTAGAATTATCTATTTCATTCATGATTGAAGAAGCATTTCTAGGAATTCTGAGCAGTCCACAAGCCAAGACTTAAAAAGACTGAAATTGAAGGTGTTCCCAGATGACATGCAGTAATCCATTATATTCCCTGTCATCAATTTCCTTTCTCATCTCCCCTTTCAGCAATCACTTCACTCAAACACTGCAAAACTGCTTCTAGGCATTTTCTCTGTTTGCTGTCAACACTTCCTGCCCTTTGCTCCCATCCAGTATTACATCTTGAACCACTTTGGTCATGTTTCCATTGTCATTGCAGATAGCCCTCTTATCAGAATCATTCAGAGACTCCCCACAGCCAAGTTCAGCAGTCAGTGCCTATCTCGGGCAACTCAGTGGCATTTGAGACAATTGATTACTGCACCTTTCTTTAAAAACTCTCTCCAGTGCTTTCTTATACCCTTTGTTTTCTTCTTATTCCCCTGGATATTTCTCAGTCTCATTTTTAGAAACATTCTCTTTGGATCTTACTAACTTATAAATGTTGAAGTTACCCAGGGCTCAAAACATTATCAACATATACTAAATTTRTAAGCTAATGGCAGGGAAATTTATAACCTTAATCTCTCCACTGAACAGCAGCCTATCATAGCTCAGTTGGACAGTKAATATCGTATCTCAGATTTAATGTGTTTGAAAGCTCACTTGTTCTCCKSTCAAGCCTGATTGTCACAGTTTCCAACTCAACAAACGGTACCACCATTCTCCCTGTCGGCCRGCCAGTTCACAGTAGTCTCAACAKTTCTTYCTTTCCTATTCTATGGTCATGTAATTATCATATCCCATGTCTTGTAGCTTTGAAATTTTTCCTAAATTTGACATCCTCATCATTTATTAAACCAAATTTAACTTGACAGCCTCTGTCACCTGAGGTCATTCCTCAATGACCTCAAACCTACATCTTTGCAAACAAATTTCTCTACTCTTCAGAATCTTTTCTGTGCCACTCAAGTGAAACTTCTTTTGGACAAGTGTAAATGGGACCGCCCTTCCACACCAACCCTTTCATAGCCTTATGGCTCCATGCTGCAGTTGGAATAATAGCCTGCCTTTGCCTTCTTTGAGAACACAAYGTGGCTTTCATACTACCAGCAGCAGTGTGGGACATCTGGTTCTTCCCCCATCAAGGCAGGGAGCATCTGTCAGATGCTATTTCTCCTGGGGATTCTCTTTTACATCCAGGCAGTTTCTCATTTTATTTAGATTCCTGCCTGAATTCCACTTTGTTGATTGGCTTCTCTAAAACAGGACCCCTGCAACTCTAAACCCATTTAGGTTTTATTTCTTGCATTTGCAGTGAAGCCATCTCATTATATATTAACGTATGTGTTTATATATGACTGTTTATGTGACCATTTTACTTTTCACTGAGGAAATGGATATTTTTTGTTTACCCTTTTATTTTCTATACTTAGAACCATGTCTAGAACATAGAAAGTAAAAAAAAAACATAAATACAGGTAGAAGTGAGAATGTTCACAGTCATGAGTGAACTATGAATTGGTATTCTAGCACTGAAGTTGTAAGAAAGGGAAGAGATAATGTTTCATTTGTTGTAATTACATCTTACTAAAATCAATAATAGTTTATCATCCAATATGCTGGAAGATTTGCTTCACATATTTGCATGTGACATTAACAGTGAACATGTAATGACCTACTAGGGCCACCATAACAAACAGAAAAACATCATGAGAAGGTAGCACAGATCATACAGATGTATTTTCTCCTAGTTCTACAATGTAGATATCTGATAGCAAACTGTTGGCAGATTGCTTCTTTCTCCATGTCTGTAGTCTTTCCTCTGTATGTTATCTACGTGCTTATCTCTCCGCCACAATTTATTTTGCCATGTCACTCAGGATGTCCTCAAATGTCTGCTTCTACCTCCCAAATACACCCACCATGTCTAGCTTCCCATCCTTGGCTTCTCATACAGACCCCACTCAGAGAGCTAGGGCAGACACCCTGCTCCACTTCTCTCTAATGACCTGATCCCATTTATGTCCATTATCCCATGATCTCATTATCTCCATTCCAGTATGAGGAGCTAGGGGTTAGAACTTTGACAGATGGATTTGTGGAGTTAGCACACCACATAGCAATATCTGTTAGTACTGTTTTTATGGTATCCGGCTGTGTATAAGGAGCTGAGAGGTCTGTTTGCAAGGAGCTTAGGTACCTGCATTTTCCTCCACCAGAATGCCACGTTTCTGTCAGTAGCAATTTGCACTCTTAAAGCTTTCTATCCTTGCTGAGATTTCCTTTTAAAATTGCAAAGAACAGGGAGAAAGGGCAGAAGGACGCCTCAGTTTCCTATAAAAACCTGTTTGGCAGGTCACTTTTCACAATCTTGTGAGACTGTGATACAAGGTAGAATTTGGACAAAGAAATGGTTAAAGCCCAAAGTCTGTGCTGGAACTTGAGCAAAAGAACCTGGGGAGCAGAGCAGCAGTGGGCAGCAGGAAAGGGAGGTTGAGTTCTCAGCTAGCAGTTTGCTTGGGCTACTGAGAGGTATCTTTATACTTCAGCCGTCAGCTGATGCTTTTGCCATGCCTTTCTGAGGTTTTTGAAGCATGGGAGCTGCTAAAGTGGTTATTATGGGGTGAATTGCTGAATGATGAAGCTTCCTGGAGGCCAACCAAGTAAAAGGGATATTTCACAGCAAYAGGCTTCCATTGAACAGTTACCATGAAAGACAGCTATCTAACTCTGGCACTGACGATTCTTTCGTAGTAGGGTTTTCCATCTGAAAAATGAATGTCCAGTGCTATTCAGGTGGGTTATTGATGACACTAATATTTCTTTTTATTTTACATACTACTAATTGTGCATCAGAATTCTAG
Organism: Apodemus speciosus; assembly: GCA_002335545.1. Taxonomy (NCBI): domain Eukaryota; kingdom Metazoa; phylum Chordata; class Mammalia; order Rodentia; family Muridae; genus Apodemus; species Apodemus speciosus. Next base: position 40,789 of record BDUI01002463.1, on the reverse strand, counting down.
CTTTTGCTTGTCCAAATGATAACATATATTGTTATTATGCCTGTTGGGAAGGCAATATTTCTCAATTCGGCAACCTCTTGCATAGAATGTTTTTTTTTTGGTTCTAGTACTTAATGTATAAAGTAAGAATCCTTTGACAAGCTTCCTTACAGTGCCCGAGCATTTACAATTATTTTATATAAATGCTTTTTATGTTAAGGTGTATAACTATTATTCATTGATCTCACAGAATTTTAGTGTCTGGGGCTAATGATGGAGGGCTTAAATTTGTGGTGGTATCCCCAAATAGATTAAGATCCATCAAGTATACCAACCACAGTGCTGAAATGAGAAGTGTTAGCAGTGGTTGGCTGGGAGTCAATGCAAGGACAGTGGTCTGTTCCATGAAGTAGACTGCTTCCAGTATAACCAGGAAATTAGGAAAGATGTGGGTGGTAGATGGCAGAGAACATGTTCCACTGTTCACATGGTAGGAAGACTACAGTTTTGAAGGCAAGCATGGAGGACATAGATACCATCATGTACCTGAATAACACAGATGGTGTTTTTATGAAGAGCACAAATGCTCCACCCCTTGAGGGTCACGCACCTGATTCTTCTGGATTGTGTTCCTCTTCCACAGCGTGGGGATCTCAGTTCATTGTTGATCTTGCACGGAGACCAGGGTTCTACAACCCAAGAATACTGATCGCACTCACTGTAACATGGGACTGCCTCATGAACCTGTCAAGAAGAGGAAAGAAAAATAAAAATCACGTGGAGCTCTCTGAGTCATAGAAAATCCTTTAGGAATGCTCGCTCAACAGAACCTGAGAAATGACACTGTGGCCCATTAGCTGAATCACAACCCCCCCCCCCCAAAAGAAGACATATTTTTGACTTCTCTGAATTGAGTGAGCTGCCTGAAGAAGCATAGGGGGAAATCAAGTGAAGTCAGATACTGTGCCTTCACAGACAAGAACAAAGTACAGCCATTCCCCTGCCAGGAGTGGGAATTCCATTACCATTCCATTTCCTCAAGAAGCTTGCTCATTTGTATAAGATACAGGCCCTCAACTAGATGGTGTACTGGCTGGTGTCTTGTGTCAACTTGACACAGGCTGGAGTTATCACAGAGAAAGGAGCTTCAAGTGAGGAATGTCTCCATGAGATCCAGCTGTAAGGCATTTTCTCAATTAGTGATCAAGGGGGGAGGGTCCCTTGTGGGTGGTGCCATCCCTGGGCTGGTGGTCTTGGGTTCTATAAGACAGCAGGCTGAGCAAGCCAGAGGAAGCAAGCCAGTAAGTAACATCCTTCCATGACCTGTGTATCAGCTCCTGCTTCCYGACCTGCTTGAGTTCCAGTCCTGACTTCATTTGATGATAAACATCAATGTGGAAGTATAAGCTGAATAAACCCTTTCCTCCCCAACTTGCTTCTTGGCCATGATGTTTGTGTAGGAATAGAAACCCTGACTAAGACAGATGATGTACTATATTCCCAGATGTACTTTAACATGTCAATTGAACAAACACATGTAAGGCAAATTTACTCTTGAATATGAGGGGTTTTTAGAATGCATAAGACAAGTAGTATTATTTACACTAGAAGTATCCTTTCTTTCTTTTCTTTTTCTCTTTCTTTCTTTTTCTCTTTCTTTCTTTCTTTCTTTCTTTCTTTCTTTCTTTCTTTCTTTCTTTCTTTCTTTCTGCCTTCAAATGATCAGTACTAATAGGCAATCATTCAGCCTCCTGAGCATTGCATTGTGGCATCATATAAATGTAACTGTAGGATGGTTTCAAAGCGTAGCTAAAATGAATATGTGTGTATACACACAGACACAGACACACACTATATAAGAAAAACACTATACAAGGCAAACAACTGCCAAACAATTACTCATTTGACATGGTTACTAAGAATATTTATAATTTTTATAATTAAAAAGAAAGCAATGAGGACGTTGAACTCTCCCACTCTCTACTATGCATTTGCTCACAGTAAGACTTTCCAAAATGATATATCACAGGCATCTGAGGTCTCTTTGAGGCTGAATCGAGCATTCATGACTTCTCATCACAGATACAGGGTTCTCTTAGTGTAAGAAGTATAAGGAAAATAGAACCCTCTGGTACACAGGGAAGACTGGCACAGGCAGAGCACACAGGGAAGACTCTGGCACAGGCAGAGTGCAAAGGAGGGACTTGACCTCTTATGAAAGATGTAATAAAGCTTTTCTTCTTTTTTCCTTTATTTTAAAATTATTTTTATTAGATATACTTTTTATTTACATTTCAAATGTTGTCCCCTTTCCTGGTTCTCCCCTCCCCCCAAAATCCCATAAGCCCTCTCCCCTCCCCCTGTTCCACAATCAAGCCTCTCCCGCTTCCCTCTCCTGGTATTCCTTACACTGCAGCATCAAGCCTTATAATAGTGTTTGGGTTTTGTAACTGCATATGGGATGAATCCCTGTAGTGAGATAGTCTCTGGATGGTCTTCCCCTCAGACACTACTCCACACTTTATCACTGTATCTTCTTCTGTGGGTATTTTGTTCCCCCTTCTAAGAAGGACCAGAGTATCCATACTTTGTTCTTCATTCTTCTTGGGCATCATTTGATATGTGAATTGTATCTTGTGTATTCCAAGCTTCTGAAATAATATCCACTTATCAGTGAGTGCATACCATTTATGTTCTTTTGTGATTGTTTTACCTCACTCAGGATGATATTTTCCAGTTCCAACCATTTGTCTAAGAATTTCATGAATTCATTGTTTTTAATAGCTGAGTAGTATTCCATAGTGTAAATATACCACATTTTCTGTATTCATTCCTCCATTGAGGGACATCTAGATTCTTTCCAGCTTCTGGCTATTATAAATAGGGCTGCTATGAACATAGTGGAGCATGTGTTYTTATTACATGCTGGGGAATCCTCTGGGTATATGCCCAGGAGTAGTATAACAGGATCCTCCAGTAGTATCATGCCCAGTTTTCTGAGGAACCACCAGACTGATTTCCAGAGTGGTTGTACCGCCTTGCAATCCCACCAGCAGTGGAGGAGTGTTCCTCTTTCTCTACATCCTCACCAGCACCTGCTGTCTCCTGAGTTTAACTCTAACCAAACAAGTAAAAGATCTGTAGTCAAGAACTTCAAGTCTCTGAAGAAGGAAATCAAAGACCTCAGAAGATGGAAAAATCTTCCGTGTTTGTGGATTGGCAGGCTAATATAGTACAAATGGCCATCTTGCCAAAAGCAATATACAGATTCAATGCAATAACCATCAAAATCCCAACTCAATTCTTCATAGAATTAGAAAGAGCAATTCTCAAATTCATCTGGAATAGCAAAAAAAAAAAAAAAAAAAAAAAAAAAAAAAAAAAAAAACCACCCAGGATAGCTAAAACTATTCTCAACAGGAAACGAACTGGGGGAAATCAGTGTCCCAGACCTCAAGCAGTACTACAGAGCAATAGTGTTAAAAACTGCATGGTATTGGTACAATAACAGGCAAGTAGATCAATGGAATAGAATTGAAGACCTGGAAATGAACCCACAGAATTATGGTCATTTGATCTTTGAAAAAGGAGCTACAACCATCCAGTGGGAAAAAGATAGCCTTTTCAACAAATGATGCTGGTTCAACTGGAGGTCAGCATGCNTTCTTTCCAGCTTCTGGCTATTATAAATAGGGCTGCTATGAACATAGTGGAGCATGTGTTCTTATTACATGCTGGGGAATCCTCTGGGTATATGCCCAGGAGTAGTATAACAGGATCCTCCAGTAGTATCATGCCCAGTTTTCTGAGGAACCACCAGACTGATTTCCAGAGTGGTTGTACCGCCTTGCAATCCCACCAGCAGTGGAGGAGTGTTCCTCTTTCTCTACATCCTCACCAGCACCTGCTGTCTCCTGAGTTTAACTCTAACCAAACAAGTAAAAGATCTGTAGTCAAGAACTTCAAGTCTCTGAAGAAGGAAATCAAAGACCTCAGAAGATGGAAAAATCTTCCGTGTTTGTGGATTGGCAGGCTAATATAGTACAAATGGCCATCTTGCCAAAAGCAATATACAGATTCAATGCAATAACCATCAAAATCCCAACTCAATTCTTCATAGAATTAGAAAGAGCAATTCTCAAATTCATCTGGAATAGCAAAAAAAAAAAAAAAAAAAAAAAAAAAAAAAAAAAAAAACCACCCAGGATAGCTAAAACTATTCTCAACAGGAAACGAACTGGGGGAAATCAGTGTCCCAGACCTCAAGCAGTACTACAGAGCAATAGTGTTAAAAACTGCATGGTATTGGTACAATAACAGGCAAGTAGATCAATGGAATAGAATTGAAGACCTGGAAATGAACCCACAGAATTATGGTCATTTGATCTTTGAAAAAGGAGCTACAACCATCCAGTGGGAAAAAGATAGCCTTTTCAACAAATGATGCTGGTTCAACTGGAGGTCAGCATGCMGAAGAATGCAAATCGACCTATTATCTCCTTGTACAAAGCTCAACTCCAAGTGGATCAAGGACCTCCACATAAAACCAGACACACTGAAACTAATAGAAAAGAAACTAGGGAAGAGCACATGGGCACAGGGGGAAAGTTCCTGAACAGAACACCAATGGCTTATGCTCTAAGATCAAGAATTTACAAATGGAACCTCATACAATTACAACATTTCTGTAAGGCAAAGGACACTGTCAATAGAACAAATAGCAACCAACAAATTGGGAAGCGATGTTTACCAACCCTACATCTGACAGAGGGAGGGCTAATATCCAATATATACAAAGAACTCAAGAAGTTAGACTCAAGAGAGGCAAATAACCGTATTAAAAATGGGGTACAAAGCCTAAACAAAGAATTTTCACCTGAGAAATATCAAATGGCTAAGAAGCACCTAAAGAAATGTTCAACATCCTTAGTCATCAGGAAAATACAAATCAAAACAATCCTGAGCTTTCACCTCATACCAGTCAGAAACTTTTCTTCTTAAACAAGAGTTAAATATCAATCTCTTTTCCAACTTCTTTGGAGACTGGGAAGAACTATGCAAGAAGAAACACTGTCTAGAAGTCCCCATTAAACGCAAGGAAAAGTGCAGTGTAATGGGATAATCAGAGGAAGATTGGAGCTCTGCCAGTGTGCTCACAGAAATCACATGTGAGGAAGTGATCAGAGACACCAATTCTTAGGCATCACAATGCCAGGAACTATTTTTAGCCATGGGATTGTATTTAGCCCTGGCACACAGAGCTCCCCAGGAATAGAGAGAACATAAGGGAGGGAACGTAAGGACAAAAATCAAAGGAGAAGGGAAGACAGAGGGGAAATGAGTGTGGGGAATTAAGTAATGAAAAAAACAATAGCTTCATGCTGCAGATGCTGACGAGGATGGAGTGGCAGATTTGAAAGCCTTTGTACAGTAGAATCAGGGGGCAGCTGCTTACAGCTGAGAAACATCTGCTCCCATTCTTGTAGGACAGTAGAGGGAAGAGGAGAATCTCCCCAAAATAAAAGGCAGGATTCTATTGAAAAATCAGCTAACATCCAGGAAAATTGAGGCTTTCCCTGAATTTATATGTTATCTGTTTACAGTCTTTATCAATATGTATCATGTGTATCAATATGTATTTTCATAAATACTTTAATATGGGCCATGAGAAAGTATCCCTCTTTAACTCCTTCAAGTGACTAAGATATAGATCAAAAATTCATTATAAAAGTGATTTCCCTGTATCTCATGAACAAACTGAAGAGAATATTGGTGGGAAATCCTTTGGGGGAAGGTACCCAGCTTCTTAAGCTGTCAATACTGAGAAAAGCTTACACTTCTACACCATGATCCCTTCTATGTAAAGCCCCAAGATAGCTGGGAAATGGAAAATGTTCAGATGAAAATAAAATAGAATAAAATAAAAATGTTCAGATGCATGTACCTGCCTCATCATGCATTGGCTTGCTGTCTTTTTTTTTTCATTTTTTTAATTGGATATATTCTTTATTTACATTTCATTTCCCTTTTCCTGGTTTCCCCACTCCCCAGTGTCCCATATGTCTTTTTCGCTCCCCCTCCCCCCCTTCCCCTATTCACCCCTTCCCACTTTCCTGTTTTGGTATTCTCCTACACTGCTGCATTGGGCCTTTCCAGAACCTGGGCCCACTCTTTCCTTCTTGTTGGACAGCATTTGGTAGGTGGATTGTGTCTTTGGTGTTCCAAGATTCTAGGYTAATATCCACTTATCAGTGAGTGCATGCCWTGGGTATTCTTTTGAGACTGGGTTACTTCACTCAGTATGATGCTCTCCAGCTCCATCCATTTCTCTAAGAATTTCATGAATTCATTGTTTCTAATGACTGAATAGTACTCCATTGTGTGTGTGTGTGTGTGTGTATATATATATATATATATATATATATATATATATATATATATATATATATATATATATATATATATATACCACATTTTTTGTATCCATTCCTCCGTTGAGGGAAATCTGGGTTCTTTCCAGGTTCTGGCTATTATAAATAAGGCTGCTATGAACATTGTGGAGCATATATCCTTATTGCATGATGGGGAGTTGTCTTTATTCCTTATTCTCTAGTGGTCTGAGAAGCTAGTCACAAAGGCACATCTTCTTGGTTGAGATTGTAAAACCTAGCACCTCTTCAAAGAGAGTCTCTGCACACATGGTTTTACTTGACATTTTCATTTCTCCACATGTACATTCTTTTTTTTTTTACTTTTAGCACTTAAAATTAAACCCACAGCTTTGTCTAGACTAAGCAAGTACTGTCCTGGTGAGCTATATTCCCACACCATGGTCTCTATTTTAAACCTTTTCATGCTGTTCATTCTAGCTGATGAATGTCTGCCTTTCCCTCAAAGCCTAGAAAATTCAACATGTTCATTGTCATAGACTGTGCTCTCAAAACCATGTACAGCAGCCCAACATGGTGGCTAGGAATGCAGTGTGTTTGCCTTGAGAGCAAACACATACAGAAGGTATGACCTCAACCCTATCTGCATTGAGTATCTTCTCAGTACCTTAATTCTTTCACCTTAGTTCTATTAACAATCGGTATAATTTAGACCTTAAATAATACTGAAAAAAATATTCTAAAAACAAAACCTTACCATTTATACTCTACACACATATATTTACTTTTGATCCTAATAAAGCTAGACCTGTGCATGTGTTTGCTGGAGAGAGAAAGAGAGAGAGAGAGAGAGAGAGAGAGAGAGAGAGAGAGAGAGAGAAGACTTGTCAGTCTTTGTCAGGAGGCAAGAAAAGGTCTTGTTTCATAAAATATAGGGGATCTTGAAGGTACCTGGTTTGCAAAATGGCTTTCATTTAATTCCCCCAGTGCAGCTCACTCTATGGTACCATGAGTATTTTACAAAGGACAATAAAATGCCACACAAAGGATATAGCTGCCTTTTTCTGATGATGAAGAGCCATGAGATCTGTCCTATAAAACCCTGGTGTTTATCAGGTCAGGACTTCTTATCTGCCCCCTCAGCTGAGGTTCAGAACCACTCAGGGTAGGCAAGAATGCAACAAGACAGTCAAGGATAAAGATTAACTCCCTGATTTCTGATTTCCCCCTGCCATCTTTTCATTCTGGCTACTGTGTATTGCTGTTTGCTGATTTTATTATTATAGCTATATAATGAAATGTGTTACCGTGTGGACTTTATCAGGAAATCATATGAAAATGTTCTGCAGCGGAGAAATGAGCCGTGGTAAAGTTAAATGAAAATCAGTTCTAAATGGCACAAATTAGGGGAAAATAACAGCTTTTAATAGGGCCATAGATGCTAACTACATTGCTGAAAACTCTAAATCCTCTGAGAGAGGCAGCAGTTCGCTCTCCTAGAAATGAGTCCTGTTTATTACGCCTTCGCTGGGGATCTGGGTTTTTATAATTTTGCCAGCTCCAGATTCATATCATAAACCCATTCACTAAGTCAGCCTTTTAATATTCATGAAATAAACCTGCATTTGCTGCCGTGGATCAGTTTAATTAAGTGGTGCTTACAGAGAACCTCCTTTCTTGCTAGATGAGCTTCATTGTATAGGTTTGGAAGTGGGATCTCAGTGTGTTCTGGGATTATCTTTATTGTATATCACAGCCTTAGAGTTCAAGAGACCAAAAAAATAAATAATCACATGGCAAAAACCATTAATAAATGCGGAGGAAGGAACAGAGAAAAGGATGTATAGGGGACGGGGGAAGTAAAGATAGAGAAAGAAACGTTCAGAGCCTCTCATTTGTTGCAATAGAACTTGCAGCAAAGCAGCCACTGATGGCCCAGATAGAATACTTCAGCTCTGAGGCCTCCAGCTTCAACACTGGAGACTTAGCAGAATTCAAATCTGCCCATTTAGGACCAAAGATCTTGGCCAGTTGGAGGCAGGCTCTATCCTACTGCGTATCCTAGGGATACGATGGTCCCTAGGAGTGCTGAGATCCTTAGCACAATGTGCTTCCTGCTGCCCTAAGTGTTGTGAACACTCCATAGAAGATGTGTGCCTTTGCCTCTGATGAAGCCGGGGTTCTCAGCCCCTAATTCTAAGAACTTCCCTCCTAGCCTTTCTCTGTTCATGTTGTCTCTGTCTCTTCTCCATGGCTCCCATTTCCTCTCTGGATGTGTTCCATCCCTCAGCTTGCTCAGATGATCAATTTACAAGTTAGCTAATAACTCCCACTCTTCTCTGTCTTGACTTGGAATTGCCACATTACTCTAAAAGCTTTGTTTCCAGTTTCATCAGTCACATTCATATAATGGGGTGGTGCAGATCTACCAAAAGGCAGCTGTGCCCACATTCTTTACAATTGTGCCATCATGATCCTGTGTGTAAGATATTCTGCCTCAAGTCTTCATCATCAGAATCGCTTGAGTTTGGCAAGGTTTGTCTGACCCTTATATATAGCTAAAAGCTTGGAGCGTGAATGTGGCTATCTGAAAATTTTACTCTGGAGATGTTTGCTCAGTTTGTTGCAGCTGATCACCAGTCACCAAAAGATGGCTTGTATTAATGACATTCTTGTTGCTGTRACSAAATATTCAGTAGCGAGAAACATTAGGGAGGAAAATTTTGGCTCGTAATTTGAAGTTACAATCTATTCTGGCAGGCAAGACAATGGCTTGAGGCTTTAGCAGCATGGGATATAACTGGTTGTATCACATCATCAGTCAGACAACAGAGAGCAGAGTAGAGTCACGTAAAGGGTAAAGAACCTCAAGGCCTACCATTTTATTAATCAATTCCTCCAGAAAAGTTCTACATACTAAAGGCTCTATAGCAGGTGTTCTCAAACCTCTGATTGTGTGTCAAACAATCTTTTTACAGGGGTGCCCAAGACCATTGGAAAACATGATACTTACATAATGATTAATAACAGTATTAAAATTACAGTTATGAAGTAGCAATGAAAATAATATTATGGTTAGGGTCACTGCAACATAGGAAGCTGTATTGAAAGGTCGTAGCCTCTGCAGTCTCCCAAAATGGCGCAAATGAGGGGTCAAATATTCAAAATGTGAGCCCGTGAGGGACATTTCAGCCTCAATGCTTAACAATACTTCCTGCTCCTTAGGGTGCAGATGGTGTTGGTAGTCAGCTCTCTATATTTTCAGGCTCTGGGGTTAATCAATCACATACCACAAATACTCAAAATGAAATATTGTTATCTGTAGGATTTTCCCATTATCATTATCTTCCTAAATAATGAGGCAACCATTTCTACATTCTTTATATTGTTTTACTTATGATAAGTAATATAGAGTTGACTTAAAATATACCCGAGAAAATGCATTAGCCAATATGCTAATACTATGCTATTTGCATAATGTACTTCAATGTGTACAGACTTTAGTTTCTGCAGACAGTCCTCGTTCTAGCCCCTTGAGGATACTGAGGGGTAGTTATAGTTTAAAATTCCCATGAAAGGAAAATCATAAAATAAGTGTTTGAAGGTGTCTATCAGATAACATGTATTTCTTTATATAGAAAATAGCATAAGTAATTTATTGTTAATCTTTGGGTATGGAAACTCCTTTGACAATTTCAAAAAGGAAGAATATCTTTCTTTTTAAGATAACAACTTCTAAAACTGAAGCAAGACACATGTCTTCAGAGTGGTTGGTGTTATTTAAATAAAAAAGGTGGATTGAAGAGAAAAATCCATAAATGTTTTCAAACTGGTATCCATGGGCAAATCTTCCYGCTTGTCATTTTGTGCTGGGTTCCTCATGGGGGAATCTGGAGTCCGTTCTCTGTAGATTATTTCTAGGTCAGGTGAATGGTACTCAGAACTGTTGGCAATTGTCAGTTTAGTTCGAGTGCTGACATGAGACTGGGCTCTGCCTCTGCTTCCCAGGCATGTTTTCATTCTAGATTCTATAACTGAGTGGCTACTGCAGAGGTGTYCTCAGAATGCCATCACACTGAGCTTGTTAGTAGTCACCACTGGCTTTACTTATGCATTATGTATTTTCAATTTGATATTAAAATGATCATTATTTATAAAATCTATTGATGAACACATTATTGAACAATTAGATTTTTATTGAAAAAAATAGTTGGCGGATGTATTTCCTTTCTTCCCACAGTTTCCAACTGGCCTTTTCAGCATCTGAGGAGGAATTCATACACCAAACTTATCTACAGTTTCAACGACCAATGTAATCTGAGCCATGTTAGTGTCATCTCTTGCCAAAAGATGTGATACTGTTGTGATTAATGAAATTTTAATTTAACTTGAGAGTCCTGTGACATTTGAATTAGCTCATCGCTGATTAGGAATTTTCCAAACCTAGGCCAAGAGCAGAAGGTCCTC
>BDUI01002461.1:47705-76210 GCA_002335545.1 Apodemus speciosus | reverse complement strand
CAACTGATAAGTGAAGAAAAAATATGTTAACAATTTTGAAGACTGACAGACAAGATGGGGAGGAGCTAGGAAGCTGAGCAAGTCCAAATTCAAAGGCAGGTTAAAAGTTTCGGTCAGAACAAGAGAATCTGACAGCTGACTATCCATCCCTCTCCCAGGAGGGTGAATGTCCACCTGGCATTAAAACCCAAACAAAATCCTCATCAAGGAACATCCATTTTACTCTTCATATTGGTATCAGTGTCTCAGGTAGACCACAAWTACTGCCTCCATTGCTCTGCCAAATGGCCTTTCACAATTTGCTAACCTCTGCCCTTCCTACCCTCCCTACAAAGAAGACAACAAAATATGCCCAAATTGTGGGGGCTTGGGAGTGGGGGGAACAATGTCACTAAATGTTAATTCATCTCAGAGGTGTCCATTAAGGCCCCGATTCTTCCTTGATTTGCCATACCCAGATGAAGTGGAAGCTAGTTCTTTGGAAAGTTAGTTATGCCAAAYGATGATTTGCTGGGKCACACAGGARAAAGSATGTCTTGCTAAAGCAAGCAGGTGGACTATGTTTTCCTAAAGCAGACGCAGATGAAAGGATGTTTGGATATAGCAGACATGTGAAAGACCCTTGATGAAGGAGTATAAATATGACCCTACAGACAGTGGGGGACAAGCACTGAGCTTTGGTTTGGTTTACTCCACCTCAYTATTCTTCACTAAAGACACTCGTGTATTGGTTCACCTTACGTAGTGTTATTGAGCTCACCTTGTGGTAATACTGCCATCACAAGAAACTCACCCAAGAACTGTCTGTGAGGTTCCTGTGGCAGCTTGCTGCCTCTGTGGCCTTGCCTTTGGCCAGTTGATGAGCCTGGCAGTTTCTTCAGGATTGAACTACAGATGCCTAGTGTCTGCTTGCTGAAAGCACTGGACTGTAGCTGCTGGTTTGTGCCTGGCTTCTGCAGCTACCGGATCAATCATATTTGGTGTTTGCTACGGGACTGAACTTCTGCCAAAAAAGATCAAGCTCTCCCCCAAAGAACTATTSCTGAACAGATCCACTTCCTCCATATCCTAATAACTTCTCTCTTCTACTACCTCTGATGGGCTAGAGGAGAGCTTGAACCCTTATTAAACACAGGTTGCAAAAACTGTATGTATATATCCAGAGTCAGTAATTAATAGATAATTGTTAAGAAATAGTAAATTTATTTTGAGACTGAAGGCAGAGTGCTTGGGTTTCAAACATGGATTATGACTAGAAATAACAGCTTGAAGAAAACATTTAGTTCTGTGATGAGTTTCTCAGGATTAGAAATCACCATGCTACAGTGATTGGGAGGGTGGAAGGATGTAATAGTGGAGGTATTGCTGTTTCTCAGGTGATGCCAATATATCTTGTCTTCTGCCTTGTCCATCCTTGCTGGGGTAAGAACCTCTTCCCTACCTGCCCACATACTCCTTATCCCAAATCCCAGGCATCAYGCGCCTCTTCTTTTGAACTATTAAACACTTTTATGAAGGAAGAGTGAGAATGAGAGAGAATACTTACACAAATGCCATTCAGTTTTATATTTGACATATTCTTCATCCTACCTGGGGAAATGGTGTCAAGATGAAAGCTGACACTGTGGATCATGGTAACTTCAGTGTCATGGCTTCCTAGGGAACAGAAGATTGGGTGCTGTGTTTTATGTTCTTGAAAATCTGTCCTTTTCTTTCCCACAAAGACTATTTAAGAATGAATCTCACATAGTCCAAAGTTTCTAGAATGGGAGTTTTTCTGTCAGAATTCCTGCTTCTCCTGTGATCCCTGGGGGCTCTTCCCAAGGTTCGTATATGTACAGCCGTGCACCTGCTATGATAGTCTAGGGACCGATCTGCTAAAGTTTTACTTTATGAAGGAAGCAAGGGAGGAAGGAAGGAAGCAAGGAAACACTGAAGGAAGGAAGTTARGAAGGAAGGAAATGAGGAAAGAAATAAGAAGCAGTCAAAGTGCTAAAGAGAGGGATTTTTGTTTGCTTTGTTTTTGTTTTTGTTTTGCTGGACACAACTGTCCAGGTTTATTCTCCTGTTTGTACAGTTGCTCCATGAGGTCTCACTCAGAAGTGAGTTTCCTAATGGTTACAAAGAGCTCCATTATACCAGTTCTCAACGAGGTTCCTTGGCTTCTAAAGTATGATGACATTCCTCCAAACAATATTTACTTTTCAAGATGGTCCAGCTGTATGTTCTGAATATGCACGCTCTTTTCTGTAAAATGTTACCTGTATGGGAGACAGAGTGAAGCTTCTGGGCTGGAGGACTGTGGAGCATGCTGAGCTCCAGCCACAATACTTCCAAATGATGGTGGGTATTCATGTTGGAAAGTGGCAGTGTCAAAGCAGGGATTAAGAAGTTCCATTCAGGGACTGCATTTATGCTTCCTGGAGTAGAGCTGCAGTATCAGAAAGATGTATAACTGAAGTATTAATTCCAAAGATGAGTAAATGCAAGCTGTTATTCATTGCGAAATGACTGTTACATTTGTGANGCGCCTCTTCTTTTGAACTATTAAACACTTTTATGAAGGAAGAGTGAGAATGAGAGAGAATACTTACACAAATGCCATTCAGTTTTATATTTGACATATTCTTCATCCTACCTGGGGAAATGGTGTCAAGATGAAAGCTGACACTGTGGATCATGGTAACTTCAGTGTCATGGCTTCCTAGGGAACAGAAGATTGGGTGCTGTGTTTTATGTTCTTGAAAATCTGTCCTTTTCTTTCCCACAAAGACTATTTAAGAATGAATCTCACATAGTCCAAAGTTTCTAGAATGGGAGTTTTTCTGTCAGAATTCCTGCTTCTCCTGTGATCCCTGGGGGCTCTTCCCAAGGTTCGTATATGTACAGCCGTGCACCTGCTATGATAGTCTAGGGACCGATCTGCTAAAGTTTTACTTTATGAAGGAAGCAAGGGAGGAAGGAAGGAAGCAAGGAAACACTGAAGGAAGGAAGTTARGAAGGAAGGAAATGAGGAAAGAAATAAGAAGCAGTCAAAGTGCTAAAGAGAGGGATTTTTGTTTGCTTTGTTTTTGTTTTTGTTTTGCTGGACACAACTGTCCAGGTTTATTCTCCTGTTTGTACAGTTGCTCCATGAGGTCTCACTCAGAAGTGAGTTTCCTAATGGTTACAAAGAGCTCCATTATACCAGTTCTCAACGAGGTTCCTTGGCTTCTAAAGTATGATGACATTCCTCCAAACAATATTTACTTTTCAAGATGGTCCAGCTGTATGTTCTGAATATGCACGCTCTTTTCTGTAAAATGTTACCTGTATGGGAGACAGAGTGAAGCTTCTGGGCTGGAGGACTGTGGAGCATGCTGAGCTCCAGCCACAATACTTCCAAATGATGGTGGGTATTCATGTTGGAAAGTGGCAGTGTCAAAGCAGGGATTAAGAAGTTCCATTCAGGGACTGCATTTATGCTTCCTGGAGTAGAGCTGCAGTATCAGAAAGATGTATAACTGAAGTATTAATTCCAAAGATGAGTAAATGCAAGCTGTTATTCATTGCGAAATGACTGTTACATTTGTGAYCCACAGAACTTCATAGAAACTGAGTGACCTGAGTGTGTCTATTCATTCAGAGAGGTATATTGCTTAAATTATGAATGTTAGAGTCAAACTGTATGGGTTGGAATTCCAGATTGTATTCYAGACAAATTCTCCTGCCCTTTTTATCAACAGAATAGAGATGGCAATGGTTCCCTTGTTATGGAGTTAGGATGCTAACAATGTGATCCATGGGAACCCATTCTAACAGTGCTTGTCAAGCAGTAAGCATTGCTATTACAACTCTAATTAGATAAATCTCAGGTTTGTTTCCCTAGTGTTTGATGATGCAGGATGCTAATGTTGAATTTCTATAATATCATCAATGAACAATTTAACAGATTAGGATGAAAATGATGCAAAAAACACGATGCCTTAGAGTTTGTGATTTTCTGTGTATTTTCCCCCAAAATGATCACCCAGTCTTTCTAAGAAAGACTCAACCGTTTTGTGTTTTTGTAGATGAGCAGTTTGGCCTAGAGGAGGTGACTGTTCAAGGTGGCACAGGGAGTTAGCAGCAGCACAGAGGACTGTTCCAAGTCCTACATCAATGCACACACCTTCCGCACACAAGAGATAAACATTCTTATAATTAGACTATTGGCATATTATAAATAGTGTAACTAATTTATCATGGAAAAGCTGAGGGATCTCAGAACAGTACTGCAGATCCCTGAGGCATTATCAAGTGAGCCCGTATGTGATGACTATTCAATCACTGTTCACATTTGCTCTCCAGTCACTCATTAGCTGTATATTCCAAGGCATGTTTTGCCCAAAGCCAAGCTGAGCTAGACAGCTGCCTGGAGGGCTTTTGGAGATACTTGCCTGGAGACTGCATTCAAAAGAATTGAAATGGTAGATGTGGTGGTTTGATGTGGGGTAGGTATGACCCCCATAGATTCCTGATTGGCCATATGGAGAGGCCCTAATGGGAGGTGTGGCCTTGTTGGGGTAGGTATGGCCTTGTTGGAGGAAGCATGTCACTGTGGATGTTGGCTTTGAGTCTTAAATGCACAAGCTTCAAGCTTTACCCAGGTTCACTGTGACCCACAGTCTCCTGCTGCCTGTGGATCCAGATGTAGAACTCCCGACTCCTTCTATAGCATCATGTTTCCYGCCATGAGAATAATGAACWAACCCTCTGAAACTGTAAGCTAGCCTCAGCCCTATTTAAATGTTTTTCCTTTGTAAGAGTTACAGTGGCCATGATGTCTCTTAACAGCAATAAAACCCAAACTAAGACAGTGGACCAGACAGACTATAGAGTTAAAGGACTTATTTATGTCTTTAGGAGCTGAGCATGTAAGAATACCAAGTCTTGTGCAGATTGCTTTGGCTCAGCCACAACTTGACCTAGAGAATGGTTTGGAAATACTATTGCCTCTTGAAGGATTTACTCATTGCTCCCCAAAGCATTCCATATTTCCTTTTTGCTATTTTGCTTTATTWGGCTATTCAAGAGCCATTTCCCCAGTCATCAATGGTTTGAATGCTAACCAGCACTTTTCAGATCAGCCTCAAATMGTACTTTCCTGGCTAGAGACCATATTTACAGTACTTGCTTCTGCCCCCTCCCAACCTCAGAGAACTGATTTTCTCTATGACTTGAGCTGCATTCAGCTTTTCACTGCTGCAAATTTTCTTTTCATAGRCCCACTTATTTCTTTCTGCAGATCTATCTTTTCCTCCGTGAGCCAGGAAAATATTSTTTCTTCTTTATATTCCTTGCAGAACCTCAAATTATGCCCTGCAATGACTAGAAGCATCACAAACACGATTAATTCATTATATATTAAAAGATTAATTGCACACACACAGCAACTCTGCGCCTGGTTTAAATTAGAAAATCAAGACACCTCGTTCAGCAAAAATAAAGTTTCAAAAAATTAAAAAAAAAAGAAGTATGTACACTGGATAGTGTTTTCTCCCTCTTAACTTCTTACAGCTTTTCTGGTATTCTAGATAGGAATCCCACCTCTCGCTTGAGGATCTCTAGGTATCCAGGATACAAAGGAGATATGCGAGATATTGTCAGGTGGAACTGCTACCTAATAAATAATAACATAAGTGATGAATTACCTTATAAGATCTACTTCCCAGGATGATCATTCAAAAAGAAAACTACAGGAGAGGACAGAAAAGGAAATGCTGTTGTGCTCTCCTTCCACATTGCCCCTTGGGCAGTCTCTGACGAATGTGCTGTGATGAGGGAGAAAGGGGGTATGCTGACTGGGAGGAGAGAAGAGCCCTGCAAGAACTTGGCAGGGAACAGAACTCATGGAAAACCCCAGTTTGAAGAAAGAGCTATCCACAAAAGATGAGCTTTCTTCTGACCAGAACAGGCTCTCCGGAAGAGGGGGTAAGCCAGGTGGACTCTCAACAGTGAACAGAAACTGGGGTTGGGCAATCTCTGTGTCTTGTGATGGACAGAAGAAAGCATTGTTTTCACTAAGTCACTAACACTGACAGAATCACATCACAAGCCACACTGTTAGGACAGAGTCTGGGCCTTCAAGCCTGAAGTGATTAACTCATTCCTTCTCTTTTCCTAGAGTTTATCTGCTATGTGGATAGAGACTCTCCTATGTCTTCATGTTTCTATGTCTTTAAGCTTTTGTTGGCCTGTGCTATTGTGAGTGACTGTATGTGCATGAATGCTTGTGTGTATGTGTGTGTGTCTGTATATGCAGGCACATATATATATATGTAAAATAATGCCATAGCTAGCTATAAGTGTATAATCCATCAAGAACTTCTTGGAGATTATTTCTGTGAATCAGAATGAATGGGGCTGGCTCAGTAGTTCAAAGTGCTTCTCAAATAAGCACAAAGACAAGAGTTTGGGTACCTATAACTCATGTAAAAGTCAACCATGGTAGCCTGCCTATAATTTCAGCCTTCAGGAGGTGGAGACAACAGACCATAGGCAAAAATGGATAGTTAAAGGAAGTGCAGTTTTCAAATCTGAGTTCAGCAAAAGATCCAGACACAATGAATGTGTGTGCATGTGTGTATGTGTGGTGGTGGCGGCTTAGTGGTACTGATAATAGTGACATTAGTGCTTAGAATATCAAAGCTTGAGAAATGTAAGCTGTCACATTATAGAGACCCCTGATACTTTCATTGCTTCTTCATTAGTCTGAGAAACAATGCACAAAATAGTAGATGGCTACAGGAACATGGATGGCATAAAAAGACACGAGGGCAACGTCACACCAGTAGATAAAAATTTGGAGAAATGCACAACACTGAACCTCAGATCTGTAAAAGAAGTGAACTCTAACACTGGAAGTGATACAATGGCAGGAGAAGGGATATCAAACCCCACCATTGAGCTATAAGCAAAAGAGGAAAGAAAACCCCAGTGATGTCCATGGGTGTGCTGTCTGGCAATCTGAAAAAATATGGGTGGAGATGTGATATCCATCATTTGCACAGAACAGAGCTTCTCTAGAAAAGAGCCCATCACTCCCATGTCATTCATTCGTGTAATAGTGGTGAGCCATCTTGAGAGAAGTCTTACAGTCGAACCTTTCAGTCAGAGGAAGCAGAATCTTATGAATTTTTATGCCACCAAGCTCCCAGTCTTCTYATCTCCAACAGCCAAGCAAACGCTTATCCCGAGAATCACTATGGGCTCAGGAATCTCTTGTGGTGTGGGCATCTACTGGGGACATTGGTCTGAGTGATGGTAAGGTCAGGCAGTGTTGAGGAGGGAAATTGAAGACATACAGATAGGAGCTGCACATAAGCTCTGTGAAGAGGGAAAAGCATCTGCAAGTGGACAGGAATGCAGCCAAGCAACTTACAAAGGCAGACTCTCTACTCTTATACCAGCCCTCCAGTAGAAGACAGGGGGATAAAGCCCTGTTAAAAGCCAGAAATGACCAGATACTTCAAGACCCAAAGATTCATAATCACCAACCAAAATTATTATATAAAGAAAAATTATCTTTTAAAATTGCTGAACAAAGACCTTTTAAGAAAAGCACAAATTAAAATCAGGAATGAGACATGAGAGTGCTCACTCCCTCACACAATATAGTTACGAGCGTGTCCAAACTGCAGCTCACAGGCACGTGGCTGAATATAGGTATGAATATGGCCTAATCCCAGATCACAAACTTTCTTAAAATGTTATGAGATATTGAAAAAATGCTTTTAGTGGTGCAAATTCTCAAATGAGTACTCTGTTAAAGACAAGATTGTATCACATTATTAAAATGTCTGGTACACCTGAAGAATGTTTGAAGTGTTAGTTGTTAATGCAACACAGCAAGCGAAAGAAATATAGGGGGTACAAATGTGAAGAGCAGAAGTAGAATTATCACTGCTATAAAGTGATAACAATTCTATACTTAAATGATGATTCTCTAGAAGACTGCTACATCTCTCACTCTCAGCACAGTAACAAGATACAAAACAGTCCACAGAACCCAGTGGTTTTCTGCAAACCAATGATAAACTTGCTAAAGCAGATATTAGAAAAAAAAAAAAACCCTGCTCACAATAGTCTTAAAAGAAAGACAGGGGGAARCCAAAGAAAACAAACAAAAGTAAAAGTCACAAGTTGGCTGAGTTGGGAAGTTTGCTTTGAGTTTGAGGACAGCCTGGGCTTATCTCTAAAAACAAGTGAACTGACAATAGTACCACTATACCAATGGCTATTTGGGAGACGGGAAGAGTGCTCACTCACTGTTGGAATGTAACCTAGGCCAGGTGCTATAAAAACCAGTATTGATGTTACTTACAAAACTAAAAATAGAACTAGTGTATGAAGCAGCTCTAGGGTGCACAGCCAAAAGAGCTTGCTATCAACATAGGTCCATGCCATGTTTATCCAGGCACAATTTTAAATTGCCAAGTTATGGGATCAGTCTAGGCACTGAAAGGGTAACAACATCTACTTTTAAACACCAAAATATTAAATATCTTTATGTATAAGTCTGCCACTGTAGCATTTAGACATTAAAATGCTTGAATTCAAATTCATTTRCTATATGAAAGGTGTGTTCGGAAATGTATGAGTTGACCTTTGATTTGCACCTTCCAACTCATCTTTCTGCCTCAGGGTTGTTCTATAACCTACCAGTTTATAAACTACCCAGGCAGGTTGTCCTAGGAGGCTCCCATACCTGTGTGTTATTCTTACAGATAAACTTAGCTCTAGCCCTGTGCTGTGGTCTGAATGTGTAGAACTACCCAAATCTGTTTAATGTGGTCTGAATATGTAGAACTACCCAAATCTGTTTAAATTGCTAGCCTCAAACTATGGTATCTAGGGCTGGGGCTTTTTGGAAATGATCAAACACAAGAATGAAATCCTTTTATGTACAATGAATATCTATATAAAGGAACCTTGGGGAGCCAGCTAACTCCTTCTGGCATGTAAAGACATAGCTTCACTTTATAAATTAGGCAAGTGGCCTTCATTAGACATTGCTTCTGCCAGTGCCTTGACCTTAGACTGCTGGCACCATGACTACAGGAAGTGAACTTCTCTTCCTCATAAGTCTATGGGAGTTTTTCTTAGAGGACCCAAAGGTCTCAGGTACGTAACCTGGCAAATAGATAGGTCTCTGACACAGTTATTCTTGGGAATAAGGGTCTTTGGGACTCAGGAAGAGAGGTGAGTGTCTTGCTGAAAGTTTTCCTTTTACAGGGCAGTAAGAGCTGGTTATTCATATTTAATGCATTCTAGTTTTTAAGGCACACAATTCAAGTCCAATACAAACATAAAACCACAAAAACCCAGGGGCTGAAGAGTCACCTCAGTGRTTAGAGCACTTGCTATGCTTCCAGAGGAACAGAGTTCAATACTCAAAACCACATTAGCAGCTCACAACTGCCTGTAGCTTCACCTCCAGGGGATCCAAGGCTCTCTTTTAGATTCATCGGGCATCATGCTCATGTGCACACCTGTTTACACACACACACACACACACACACACACACACACACAGAGAGAGAGAGAGAGAGAGAGAGAGAGAGAGAAACAGTGAGACAGACACAGAAACAAAGACAGCAGAGAACAGAGAGAAATAGACAGAGACAGAGAGTGACAGAGACAGATACACAGATAGAGAGATACAGAGAGACAAAGACAGCAAAGAGAGACAGAGAAGAGAGACATATAGAGAGAAGTAGAGACAGAGAGACATAGAGAGATAGAGATAGAGAGAGAATATAAGAAGTCAAGAAGTTAAGTGTAGGCAGTCATTATAAGTATTTTATAAAGAAGTGGCCACAGAACTGTGAGAGATGCACACTTCATTCTTGCTGGTCCAGCAAGGCACCTTGAAAGCACTTGAGGTTTCAAGTGCTCAAACCAGGGCCAGTGATACAATTCCTCCAAAAAGGCCACATCTACTCTCATAAGGCTTTACCTACTAATAGTGAAATTCCCCACGAGCCATCTGAAAGTTAAACGTATTCTACACAGAAATAATAGATAAATGTCTTTTGGCAGAGGATGCTCAGCTGACTTTCCCCCCTTCATGTTAAGACCCCTCCCCATGCTTATTAGAGACATATCAAGAAGGTTGACAGCAGTTTATCTTTTGCTTGCTGAAATGTGCAGTTAGGTATTTGCTCGTGAATTCCATTAAAGAAGAGAATGCAAAGTAGATAAAGCTTACTCCTAATACAATCTCTCTCTTCCCACATATGTGAAATAAGTGCATTGCCTTTTGCTTTTCAAGGAGTTTATGGAAAAACACTGCAGAACACTAACTAGGGAGTAAAAAAAACCCGCCAAAGTTAGTGGTTCATGGAGTCCTGTAGTAGAAAGTGGGGAGCTTGCCAGCCTTGGCTCATCAGAGATAGGACTTGATTTTGCCTCAGGACTTGGTACTGTAGTGGCCTTCCCTGTGCCGTGCATCACTGAAGATACAGGACACTGGCTCTCCTGAATGCCCATCAGATGGCTTTGCTTGCYGTTTAGTGCTTTGAGGATCTTCATCAGAGCTGCAAGGTCAATGGGGAGGTCTGAACACCTTCTAAGATGAGAAAAAGTTTAATGGTGAAGGCTGTCAGTCAGTGAGCTCAGCTGTGTAAGGATACCCATATACAGCATGCATGAATGTATGTGTGCATGTGCGTGCATGTGTGCGCGCGTGTGTGTGTGTGTGCGTGCGTGTGTGTGTGTGTGTGTGTGTGTGTGTGATTGTGTATATTAAGGGGTGAACAAGAATACTGAGGTATCCCCACTTGGTTCTCCCTGGACTTTGTCCTGGCTCCGTCACTCAKCACTAYCCTTTACCATGCCTGTTGCACACTCTGAGATCTTTACATTGTGCTTCTAGCCAACTGCCATTTCCATTGTGCCCTTTAAAATGTTTTATTCAGTTGTATTTGCATGTTAAGTGACATGTAGGGGCTGTGACTTTGGATCATATCTCACCTACTGAAAGAAGAATATGGATTCCCCAATGACGAAGCCAATAACAAGAGCCGGCACTTACTGCCCACTGGGCCTTCTGCTAACTGTCTTATCATGAGGTAGCTCTTATTTCTAATCTTCATTTTACAAAGATCAGAAAGGGTGAGTGTGTGGGAGCAACTAGAAATTCCAGAATAATATTTCAGCTTATGAAGCTGATGTTCAACACTGCTTCTCACTCTACTTAGGTGACCCAAACTTCCTCTCCTCTGAAGTTGTTTGTTTCTCTGTCCCCAATCTTGGCATCAATCTGTTGGCCTCCCAGCCTCTTATCTATACATTGACTACCTAACTTACCTAACTACTTTGCTTCATTTTTCAAACGTCTCAGTCAACACAGTACACACAGATATTTTTAAACTGCTTCCAGTGTCAGCTTCTTCATCTGTAGAATGTGATTACAATGCATTTTATCTCCTGTGACTATTAAGAGGATTCAGAAAGAAAAAATATAAATGCCTTTTCAGAGGCCCTAATAGAACTGTTAATCAAAATAGCATGGAAAAAATTGTCACCTTTAGTAAGTATAAACAGTGGAACATAAGTAGCTGAATAATTTAGCACGATACGAGAAATACCATTAGTAACTTGTAGGCTTGCCTATAGAGCTGGTGGTCCCGAATACTTAGAACACAGTTTTCCCTATATCAGCTGCTTACATAGCTGGGTCTACCCCACCTTTCTGTTTCTTGTTGGCAGTAATTCTAAATTCTCAGTTCATTTGAACCATGGAGATAAAACATACGCCCTGCCACATCATTCTTGGGTGCATCCTGTGCTCATTAGTGCTAAGAGACTTGGAGTCATTATAGTCAAGAGAAGGAAGGTAAGAAGGCTCATACCAACTCTCAGATTACTAATGTCATCAAAGGACAGCAAGAGCCGAGAGTCCAAATGTAGGGAAGGGAACYGTGAAAGATGCTTAGTTAGATGGCARAGGGACCCAGACACGTGGGTTCTTCAATTAGTTTGTCCTGCTGTCCTGCTAATGCTGTATCTGCCATGTCTAAATTCCATGAAAACTTATGTCTCTCTTTTCAACTCTGGTGTTTTTCACCCTAGTCCTCAGGAGCAGGAGCAGGAGCAGGAGCAGGAGCAGGAGCAGGAGCAGGAGCAGGAGCAGGAGCAGGAGCAGGAGCAGGAGCAGGAGCAGCATTTTCTCTCCTTGGTCTCTTCTCTTGTATACCAGGAGGTTACCCTCAGCATACTGCCATTTTCTTTGTAAGTTCTTCCCCTACCTGACCTAGGTTGACTCACATCTTTTTGTGTCATCAGAGAAAGGTTGTGGATAATACTTTGCACACTGTTGTGTAGTGAGTGCTCAGTGAATAGTAACTAGAATGAGATTTATTTCTGCCCAGAAAGAACATCCCATGGGGAGTGGGAGATACCACAGTGGGCAAGACTTGAGGTAAAGCCATGCAGGGTAGGGCTAAGAACAAGAGCGCTGTGTTCTGCTTGTTCTGGAAAGGTCACCCTGGGCAGTGCTCTGCCTGACTTTAAACAATGTGTGTTGCTAGAAGGGGTCTAGAATAAGGTAGGTTTTGCCTGAGGAGAGCCTTTGTTTTCACCTTAAAAAATAATAAGCAACCTTTTCATGGGAAAAAGAAAAAAATGACATTGCTTCATATAAAATGTTAAGGCTTAAGAGATTTAAAAAAAATACTGTCTTATTCATATGCATACAGCTGTGCATGCAGTCCTTAGTAGCTTAAATGCAAGAGGAACTCAGGATAACAGAGCTGAAATCCAATGCAATGCCTAATTAAAAATGCAAATTCAAAGTTGCTAGAGCTCTTCCAGCTGAGCAGAGTAAACATATGAGGGGAGAAAAAGTGGCATAAAGTCACCTAGAGAACTGAAAGGATTCTGTGTGCTACAAGAAGCAAGAAGCAGAGAGGAGTCTGGCTTCAGAGGAGGAGGGGATGCTGGAGAAGCACCCGTGATGGGCAGAAGCAGAACCAGCTGAGCAGGGCTTGGATTGTATTTCCAAGGATTGGACTTCTGCTACTTAGAAAAAATACACTTGGCAAGTATTCATTGAACTCCCACTGTGCGTAAGCATGCAATGTATTGTCCACAGCCTCTTCTGGACTACACAGAAGTAGAAGAAAGATGAAAGAAAGAAATCTAGGTTAGTGAGGTGGAGAATTTAACCCAATGTATGGAATCAAAGACAATGATGCTCTGCTGAATGCAACCTGCTGTACACAACTAAGGAACCAAGAGCTGGTGACAGGGTTTGGGCAGGGGAGTGCTACTGCTGAACAGATGAGAAAGATCAGAGTTGAGGACAGACATGAGTTTTCATGAAGTCTGGACATGGCAGCTACAACATTAGCAAGACAAGCCAATTGGAAAATGCAGCTGTTTGTCTCACCCACCCAAACTTCCAACATCTGTGTCTGCTCCACAGACGTCACTGACAGAGGAGAGGAGTGTACAACGTGCAGAGCATGACGTTGAGAGAGACTTCTTCCCTGAGTGGGCAGAGTGGAGGGGCAGCACCTAGGCAGGGCTGTTTGGCCTCTGTACACATGTGTGAAGATTTAATGCTAAGCACAGAGGTAGTCTGAACAGTGCAGGAGAAAAAGGTTGCTTGAGGTTGAAGAACTGCTCGGCAAGCATTAGACACAAAGCAAGATCTCTTTGTTCTGGGCTTTTCTGGGGGATGGCTCATGAAAACTAGTTTTTTTCTTTTTAATGAATCTAATACGACTAGCTTTCTGAAATATGTGAGCTTCACATATTACATATTCATTCACAGTGTGCTTATGCTTCACATATAGCCCAACAAAGGCACTCTCATAGTCATTGGAATCACCAGGAATGCTGCTGAAATATAAGCCATTAGGACCACCCTAAAACATTTATATTCTTCTGAACTAGTGTGGGGCCCAGGGAACAAGATCTCTTGAAATCCTTCCGGCTAGGCTGCAGGCACTGGTTAGCCAAATGGGCTTTTCTTTCATCTTTAAAACATGCCCCAGAGTTCCCCTCCTTTTCGTGCTTTTATGAATTTCAAGGTTAGAAGTAAAACTCTGTTAGGGATGTTCGTCTTCTGTATTTGAAAGAAAACAGTAAAAAAACCTTGGTAGACGTCCAGTTGACCATGCTAGTTTGATCTGCTGGCCCCACAAAAGTATTACATCCCTGGAGTCCATTAGGATCAGTCCAGGGCAAATATGAACGCTGTACTAACATATGCCATGGGAGGGCAGCAGAGAGCTGACAAGATTTTCTCTGCAGGCCAGAGAAATCTGGCTGGGCTGGATGGAGAATTCTTGGCAGATGCAGAAGGAGGAAATGTTTGAACCTTTATGGGGAGCAAAGGATGTAGTTATCTTTGCTCCATAAATATCTTAAATAGAAGTCATTACTCAAATGAGAAACTGAGATCAGTGGGGAACTGAACACGGTGGGTCAGTTTTAAACAGGAGCAATGGACTTATCCTCTGAGATATTGGTGAAAACCTCAAACAGCAAGCCAGTGTGTGGGGTGAAGCTGCGTCTTTTTTTTTCAAGACAGGGTTTCTCCATATAGCCCTAGCTGGAACTCACTCTGTAGAACAGGCTGGCCTCAAACTCAGAAATCTGCCTACCTCTGCCTCCCAAGTGCTGGGATTAAAGGCGTGTGCCACCACTGCCTAGCAAGCTGGATCTGATAACTACTCATGAGACCCATAACCTAGAGAGTCTTTTTTTCTAGATGCAATGCAAAATCAGGAGAAAAATCTTTATCTACAAGTTGAGCAAGCCTTTGCGACCTAAAAAACAGGGTGTGGAAGGAAACAGAAGAGAGGCAGGAATTGTACTGGGGGCTGCAGACATCACTGACAAAAGAGTCTCTTAAAGCTAGTGCTGCCACCGTCAGGACTAGGTCGTAGTTGGCCAAGGCAGACACAAGGGCAGTATGTGGGTTGAGGCATACAGGAACTCCTTAGCAGATAGGCACAGGACCAGAAATGTAAACTCCAGAAACAGCACCACACCTGGAGACGCTATTTCAAGGTAAGCTGGCAAACGTTTGAGAATTCTACACTGCTTTGTTATTGGTCCTGCTGACTTGGTGCTACCTTAGACTGACACTTTCAGATTATTCCCTGGCATCCTACTACTTCAGGTGTAGGTGCAGACCTGAGCCTCCACCTCACTTGGGAGCTTATTACAGTGTTGAATCTTGGGTCCTGTCTCAGACCTACAGAATCAGAATTTGCATTTTAACAAGATCCCCAGGTGATTTATATGCATATTATGCATACTAAAATTTGAAAAATCCTCTGCTAGAATCCAGTCCAGGTAGGATCTGATGCTACTGATGTTATAGAAGATTAATTAATAAGGACAGTTTGGAACAGGGAGAGAGATGCGTGTGGGTAACATTAAATGGGTATGTTACTAATATGTATATTTGGGGTATTTTGTTGTTATATCCTATTTTATTTCTCACAGTTACATACAAAATTGACAAATGTCTTTTTTTCAGAGGCCCAAATAGTAGGGAAAACTATGTCCTATTTCAGTATGAAGGAGCATGTGGATCAAAATTGACGTTATTCAAAAAGAAATACAGGATTTGTTGGAGGTTGTCACTTCTGTGTGCTGTCTCCTATCTCCCAAAAGTAGGTTGGTTGCTTCTATTTCCTCTTCTTTTTTTATTTAATTAAAAAATTTGCATACAATGTATTCTGATAATGCTTTTCTCCTCCTATAACTTCTCTTCCCAGCTCCTCACTGTCTCACCACCCATCCAACATGATATCCCTTCTCTCCCTTTCTCTTAAAAAAATGTCCTTCACAGACTCATGTGTTTAGATGTTTGTGTATATTTGGTCCTTAGCTGATGATGCTGTTTAGGAAGGATGGAGAACCTTTAAGTGGTGAAGTCTTACTAGAAAAGGGGGAAGCACTGGGTGGTGGTGGGTTTTGAGGTCTTATAGCCCAGCACCATTTCCTGCTTGCTCTTTGCTTCCAGACCCTGAAAGCAATGTGACCCTCTGCTCTCCTGACCTGTTGCTAGGCATTCCCTACTRTCATGACTATGTCCCCTCAAACTGTGGGCTGAAGTAAACTTTGCCATTATAGAGCTACTATGAGTTTCCCCACATAGAGTTACTATGTACCAAGGTTATAACATTGAATACCATGAGCAAGAAGAAAGTCAGGGGTGGTGACCATGCGTTTAAGGAGTATGTACCCCAGTATTTACTCTGGAAACCAGATTTCCCAAATTCCGTTACAAATGCATATAAGTTGTAGGGGAGGTCTATAAACCTGGTGCTATTAATCCATTATTGATAAATCAGAAAAAGCATTGAATACATGTGCAGTTTCAAACACAACATTCAGACTCTGGTTTTCCGACCAGAAGTAAGTCTGCTTATTTCTCTAGAGAGAAGCTCTCCCATGGTTACATGGCCTCCCATGGCCAGCCAAGCCCTTTGGGAAGCAGACGCGGGGCAGCCAGCCAGCTCCCTGTGCTCCTTTGGGTCTTCTCCAGGGAGATGTGTTGGAGCTGATGGGACTCCAGGCAGTGTGAAGAGAGGGCTTCTCTCACACGGAGCACCAATTTACCTGAGCTGGAAGAACCAAACTGTCTATTTCCCAAAGGGTTTGTGGCTGAAYGAATCATGTCATTAACTTCTCCATATGCATCCATACATATTTTTGACCATATGTCTGTCAACCTGATGTTTGTTATTGTATGTCCAACACATTCAAAATCATTTCTTGGCAGCCCTCAGAATAATATGCTGGGGTAGAATGTGAGCATGGTGACAAAAAGCTCTAAAGCCTGGAGTCATCTTTCTTGTGCTAATTAAAGTCATAATCCCGTTGTCTCTAGCTTAAATGAGGAATATACATATATTTCAAAATACTTCAGATATAAAACAATTCCTTAGGGCTTGTTTTTCTAAGCTCAATGAAAATTAAAAATCTTTTCACAGTAACAAAAAGACATTCAGTTAGCTTCTCGAAATCATTAGAATATTTTGAAAAGGCAAGTTATTACCTTTATATGTGGGTGGCTAATGCAGGCTCCCATGTTTCTATTTGGGGGGGAATATTGGCTACCTAGCCTGCTTTCTACCATCATTGGAAGGCCCTTTTCCAGGAAGAAACTGGCTGGTCTCTTCGCATTACAGATGAATACCATGGTGGCTGACAGGTGCTGGGCTCTGCGACCTTGGTTAAACATAGTAAACTGTGGCATGAGGAAGAGGACCAGAATCTGGGTGTCCATCCTGACACAAGTGCTCTGAAAGGTTCCTGTAGAGAGACTCTCTTATAAAAATTGCCTGTCAGTAAAACATTGATAGCCAATGAGCTGAGGCAGGAAATGGAAGGTGGGACACTGGCAGGAAGAGAAGATTCTGGGAAATAGTAACAAATAAAAGAGAGACATGGGGAGAGCTAAGGAGATTCTATAGGAGGATGTAAGGAGACAGATGCACCGTACCTCAGTACAGGCAACCAGCCATGTGGCAGAATGTAGATTAGAACAAATGGGTTATCTTAAGTTCTGATTCTAGTCAGAGAAGAGCCTAGCTATATGACCAAAGTTTTTGTAACTATATTTTGAGTCTGAGTCTTATTTCTGGGAGCATGGGGCTGTGAGGAAGAACCAAACCCTAACTTCTGTAGTGTCCCTGTAATATGGCCATTCTCTAACCACCTCATCCCACCCACAACTTTCCCCAACTCCCAGGTAACCCTCAAACAGTACCATAAGGGAAGAGCATCTCTATTTTTCTATTCTCATCTTCTTATCACAATCCCTTCCCACATTTTCTCAGGCCCCTTTACTTTCATCCTAATTGCCTGCTTTGTAGGCTAATCCCAGTAGAGTTTGCTGGTTATTCTTCGCCCTGCTACAGAAATATGAATTCTCCAGGAAGCCTTGTACATTTACCCAGATAAGAGAAGCTTCAAAAGTTAAAAACAACATGGAAAAAAGCCCCTCAACATATTACCAATCTATAGAAACTCAAGGAAAAATTAACCAGAAGAGCAAATTTCAGAATATCAGTGCTAGCTGAGCTATGCGATTCTCGAGTGACTCTCCAGCTTTCGAATGTGTTGTTAGCAGAAATAAGTAACCAGGAAGAAAAGGATCCATGTGGCCAGAGTATTGTGTGCTAAAGGGCAGAATGAGGAGAGACAAACCCCACAGCCCTCTTGGTCATTGCAATGAGTCTGAATCATATAGGTACATGCAAATTTCTTGGACTAAAGTGAACATGATTTAGTAAATAAGATGCCCCAAGGCCAACCCCAATTAAGGTTACCATGTATATTAATGCACATAAACGTCTGAATGGATCCTCCATCTCCTTTTAGACTAATTACATTTGATTAAGGGCTTCCTTAAAAGCTATTCTTTCACAGTGAATTTTAAATGACTGGGGGCTTTCATTGACTGATGCTGAAGGGTCATCCTATGAATTGATTAGGCAATGCAGCATTGTGACTTTGGGATACAGTTGTGTAGGACCCCTGGAAACCTGCTTCATAAATCAGGGAGCAAGGATGGCAATTACAATATTTTGTTGCCTTTTTTGTGCTATGGTCTCTGTGTGAGGAAGCCACCATTGTATTCCATGCCAGTTGGTGAATACACTACTTACCTGGTTTTTTTCTTACACTTCTAAAAGATGTCTTTCTCAGCCATGAGACCATTTCCTTCCTTGTGTTTGTCCAAAAGGATATTATATTATACGTTTATGTAATGAGATGGCAGGAGAGGGTGGAGATAGCTGAAAAGAAAATGGGCTGAACTATTAGATGAAATTGGATATAATCAGGGTGTTATGGCTATGGATGGATTGAATTATTAGAAATGCTAATTAAAATGAGTCAAGTTTTTTCTGAATTACTCTTAAACTTATTTTAGAATAATTGTTAATGCAAAATGTTCTACATATGTGCATACATGGACATATGTGTTCAAAATCATTTCAAAAATAAGGATAAGCTTCAATCCAATAAAGATGATATATAGATATTCCCCTTGTCAAAAGAGATAGGGAGAGGGAGAGGGAGAGACTCTGTGTGTGTGTGTGTGTGTGTGTGTGTGTGTGTGTGTGTGTGTGTGTGTGTGTATTTTATATAGACTCTCATTGTATATCCAGGCTTCCCTCATGTTCTCCACTGTCTTGCCTTAATATCCCAAGTTCTAGATTTAAGATGGGATGTGCCCTATCCCATCCACCTGCTGTGTAGATCTTAATCTGGGCTTGGACTTTATCTCTCTAGTTTAGTGGTTCTCAACCTGCAGGTTGCAACCCCTTTGAGGGTCAAATGACCTTTTCACAGGGATCAGCTAAGACCATCAGAAGGCAGATATTTGCATTTCAGTAGCAAAATTACAGTTATGAGGTAGCAACAAAATAATTTTATGTTGGGGGTCACCACAACATGACAAACTTGATTAAGGGGTCACAGCATTAGGAAGGCTGAGAACGACTCTAGAGCATTGGATCCCCCTGTTCTCACCTGTATAGCCCAGGAAGAACAAAGCAGAGACAGCCAGAGGTACAACACCTGAGCTCATAGAAACATGAGCATGAGCTACTGAATCCTGAAGGATGATGGGTTGAAGGAAAGACTACCCCTTTAATGTGTTCTTCTGGGAAGAAGGAGACAACTTAAGGTTTCTTCATCAGGAGAATCGTCCTAGGTTTAGCAAGATAATCAGCTCCACGCTTGAGTTTGGATGTTGGCTTCTTCACATAGTAGCTACATGACCTTTGAAGAGTGCTCTGTGTTTTCCATGGGCAGTCCAATCCTCAAACACTGTTAAAAGAATCAATAAGCTAATAAATGTAAAAAGCTTAGAACCATGCCTGGCTCGTCGCATGCAATAAATGTTAGCTCTTATTACTTTTGTGCCCTTTATCTTTAACTGACATTTTGTCAAAACTTTCTTTAGAAAGGTCAGCTGCTGGTATTAGGAATTTTCTCTCTCAGCGGCATTGTGTCAGTTTCTCCTCCCTTCTGCCCTGGGTTTATGTTGCTATCCCGGACTTGCTTCCCATTTTGAGATCTCCTCTATGATTTTCAAATATTCAAAGTATGGTATTTTTCCAAACTCCATACAAGCCCTTGCTGTTAGAAAAATAATGATGGTAAGCATTTATCACGTTCAAAGCACCACGATTTCTCTGTATTGATACTTTACATGGACTTTTGTATCTAAACCTCAACATCTAAAACAAAAAATGTGTGATTTGGATTAACAGTTGTGACTTGGTACAAAGTAAGTACTGTGAGACAGACATTAAAATTTTGGACAAAATGAGGTATAATAGGAAAGATAAGAATGAAGCAAAACAAAAGATTAAGGGAATTTAAAGTAATTCAGCAGTGTTGACTGAGGACATTGCAAAGATAATACTATAATGAGGATTTGACAAACGAAAAGATGAAGGACCGTATTGGTATTTTGGCAGAAACTGTCCACTTTGAACAAGTC
Organism: Apodemus speciosus; assembly: GCA_002335545.1. Lineage (NCBI taxonomy): Eukaryota > Metazoa > Chordata > Mammalia > Rodentia > Muridae > Apodemus > Apodemus speciosus. The sequence goes on along the minus strand of BDUI01002461.1, from coordinate 55,701 downwards.
TGTGTCAGGGCAAGGTCTGGGGACCTTAAGCAAGCTGGGTTTTAACATCTCCCACCACACTGAAAACGGGCCACCAAATCCTCTACTACCTTTGCTTTCCTTTATCCAAATAGGAGCTCCCAGCCCAACAAAAGTCCGGTAACTCACCAGAAATTTTGTCACTGGCTTAGCAGCAACTCGATGAGACTTAGCATCAAAAATACAATTCTTTCCAACAGTCAGTTTAGTTATGGTCACAAATGGCTTTCCTAGTACTGGTTTTTGCTGATTGGTCTCCCTGTGGCTTATCTGTGAACTGTCTTTTTTTCAATATAAATGGTTTCACAGACAGGAAGGGTTTAAATCTCACATGTTGAAGTCTCCTTTGGTACTTAAACTATCCTCGAAGAAAGACTATCATGGAAAGCCTTTCTTGGCTGCCCAACCCCTATCCACATATTTAAGAAGTATTCTGCTTATGTCCAACTGTAGCCTCCTTCTCTATGTGGGAGAGTTTGTGAATTTGCAGTTAGAATTGTTGGCTGGGATTGTAATGTTCAAACTTTGTCAAGTATCTGAAGAAGCCAGGGTACTAGAAATGACTGCATTCTTTCCAAGGACAATGCTTCAGAGTTTCACCCCTTATGTGTTTGCCAGGATCCTTACATTCTTGGCTGTGGATAATGAAATATAGCCTAGGATCTCTAGGAGGGAGCCCTGCAGAGTTGAATGCCCCAACCTGACGGGCCAGACTGTCCCAAGGGTTAACCCGAGGGCTATATTTTGTGTCTTTCTATGAAGCCTGTCTTTTTTTCTTTCTGAATCCATCAGCCTTAATCTATCTTCCTAGTGTCCTCATGCAGTTGGCTTATGTACTTTAAACTTGTTTAATATTTTCTGTTTTACTATCTTTTCTACAATATCTTTTCTAGTCTGAATTTTTAGTTTGCTCTTTTGTCTTGTTGATTTTGTAGCACGTTATCACCTTTTATCTAAATTGTATGGATTTGCTTTGTATGAGGGTTTCAGTTTTATTTGTTCTTTGTCTTTACTGGAAAGAGAAATCTTGGGCAACTGAGGCCAGTGAATTAACCAAGCCAGCACCAACAATAGGCTTCTTCATCCTTTTGAACTAATTATCAAAAATCCTTCAAGTTTTCCACTATAACTTTGGTCATTTTCCCCAAAAAATGAAATTTCAACTTAAATTCTATCAAGCTCCTTATTTAGATCCATCTATGAATGTCACTTTTTCTTACTTTATCCTCTTTCTAGTAGAATATTTATTTCCAATACAAGATGTTTTGAGTCAAAATGGTGCGCTCTCCTGTGGTATAGCTCAAACTTTTTAATTGCTTCCCTGTTTTGTTTTTTAAGCTGCTAGATATTGACTAGGACTTTCACACAAAGCACAGATTATCAGGATAAAACCACAGAAAACACCCCCCAGGCCATGTTTGGTGGTCCCTTGACTTTTTTGAGTGTTCTTTATCATTTTCCAAGGGTCTCTGTCAAATGACAAACTGCACTGTCATTTTCAATGCACTGTGCTAAGGAAATAACTCTTCCCTCCATCCAGAGTATCTGTGCTTGAATTTCTCCTCTCACTAGGTCTCAGGATCATGGTCTCTTCTTTAATTATTACAGTTACAAACGTGTGTGTGTGTGTGTGTGTGTGTGTGTGTGTATACCCTTCAGTGTCTGTTATTGCTTATGTGTTCCATATGTTTAGGGCTGACCACATGTGATTGGCAAATGTATTAGGAGCTTGACTCTGAAGAAAAATGATTCTTCCTCTCTCAGCAGGAATTGATTATTTGGAACATTTTTTTCCCTCAGAGCTGAGGACTGAACCAAGGGCCTTGTTCTTGCTAGGCAAATGTTCTACCACTGAGCTAAATCCCCAAATTCCAAAACATTTCTTCATTCAACTCTTCTTGAAACACATTCCTCTTCTCAAGGGTCTGAAATGTTCTCCATCATGCATGGAATAAAATCCCTACTTCTCAGCTCAGGATTCAATAACCCTGGGTTGTTCTCAGCATAATCAGACAAATGGGTCTCTTTCATTAGATGAGGCAGCCAAATGGAAGGACTGACCTTCTCCACTTATGACTTAGATATTCCCATGATGATTTCTGTGCCCATTGTCTTGTGGGTCTCTTTAAATACAATCTTTCTCCATTTGCAAATGTCTACAATACATCATCTTTAAATTCATTTTACTACCATTGACTTATCTAAATGAAAGTAACTAGCATTTCATGATCTTACCTGAAGAAATGGCATATGTACAATGAAGTTAGGCTTTGTTTCAGATGGACTAGGGTTCAAATGCTTGCTCTGATACATTATATTTGACCTAACATGAGAGATTCAGCAACTTCTTTCTCTGTAGCACTAGTAATGAGACCCAGGCTTCTTGCATACAGGCAAATGCTCTTCATTTAGTTACACATCCAGCCTTAAGTTTTGAAAATCTGTTTAGAATCTCTAACACAAAGACTATGCAACTTGTTTCAAGGATACTGTCAAGGACAAACTAGGAAATCTAAAGTTCTCACATTTCTAAGAAATCTCAGAAAAAAATCCATGAGGCTATGATTTAGAATTTAAAGAGAAAGAAGAAAGGGAAGGATTTCTGGCATGAGAGTTATGAATACACATACATACATGCACACACACACACATAGAGTCACATGGACAGACAGACAGACACACACACACACAGGGGCAAGCAGAGCTTTGACTCTGAACTCTTGTTTGAACTTGAAGACAATACTTTGAGGACTAGCCAGTATTAACCAGAAATGTATGTATGTATGTATGTATGTATGTATGTATGTATGTATGTATGTATGCATGTATGTATGAATGTATGAATGTGTGTGTAGGTAAGAGGACAACTCATAGGTCTTGGCTTTCTTACAATAATTTGTGGAACTTGGGTTGTCAGGTCTTTGCCTATACATTTCAACTCACTGAATTATCTCCTAGCCTCACAGTTGAATACAGACTTAAGTATGAGGTTAAGAGAATGGCAGGATCTCAAAAGAAAGTGCAGTGGCTGAAGGTATGGGTCTGGGCTTCCCTTTACAGTCCTCTGACCTAGGACTATGATCGGTTTGAAACTATTATTTTTGAAGTTTAGCTAAGGATCCCAAGGAGACTACCAGGCAGCTCAGAGGGACGCCTGAAAGGATGGTGAATCTCTACATCCCAGGGATTCAAAGAAGCAGGCTTCCCAGTGCAAACCAACTTTACAGTTTTGTTGAGATACTTAGAAATGGTCTGAAGGAATGAACAATACCCAAGGTCATGTATATTCAGTCATGAAACCTGCTTAATTTAGATTTTAAAACAAAACAGCTACATGTAAAAGGAATATTGTTTCTGTGCCAGCAGCCATTACAGTAAATGTTCTTGTGCTAGGGTTCTTGTTTCTCAGCTGGAGATAGGTTTCACTCAGACCCTAGGAGAAGGGCTTTTCTCCTTCCTATGTCCTTGCCTTTCAAACCTGTCTCAGGACCATCTTGAAAACAAATTATCATTTTATAATTACAAAGTTATTTACATCTGTAGTACTCTCTCTGTCTCTGTCTCTGCATATCCCTCTGTCTCTGTCTCTGTCTCTGTCTCTGTCTCTCTCTCTCTCTCTCTCTCTCTCTCTCTCTCTCTCTCTCTCTGTGTGTGTGTGTGTGCATGCGTGCATGTTGGTATACCTTCCCAACACTTCAGAGGCCCATGTGCAAGGATGTCATGTTTAAGGTCAGCTGAGGCTACACAGGGAATCCCTGTCTTGAAACCAACAACAAAATCCCAATAAAATATTCTGTTAAAGCAGCCTTGGAAGCATGTTAAGTAAGCGATTTTAACACGTGCAAGGAATTGAGAAAAAGGGTGCTTCCTACGGAAGAAAGAGAGAGGTCCCCGGTTAACAGCAGGCTGTGAAATGTACACATTTACCAGCACAAGGAAATAAGGATAATTTTTCCCTGATTATGCCAGTTTTAGCATGGGAGCTGTGTCATCAAAGGGATCCAGCAGCAAGGCGCAAATTGAGGAACAGAGCTCCCCCAGCTAGCACAGCTGCCTGGAGCTGAAAAGGCACAGGGAAGATTGGAGTTGCATTTCAAGTAAAGACTATTTTTACCACGAAGTCACACCTCTCTCTGATCTGTCCATGTTACTGCCAGTTAAGTAAACAGATTGGAAAGGACAGCAGCAGACTTTAAAAAACACTTATCCCTTGCTGGACATATTAAAAAACATGCAGATTTCCTTAGTTTTCTCCTGTAGGAAGTGGAGGACCAGGCAGACTCTCTGCTTCCTTAGCAAAGAGAATAGAGGGACTGGGGATCTGAGAGAAGAGAGAAATGGGCACAGTGGTGTAGTGATGCTGGCATTGGCCATGAGGAGAAAGTTTGGCACATGAAAGGTTGGCTTAATATAATATGTATGTGATATATGTGATATATGTATATATATGTATATGTAAATGATGCATGTGTGTAGACAATGAGAGCAATTTCATGAAAGCTATTTATACACATACATATGACTATGTAATTTTCATTTCATAGTAATTATAAATACTTAAAGTACTTTAAAAAGTAGGTATTCTTTTGGTTTTAATGATACAGAAACTGTAGTTCAGGATGGTTTGGTATCTTAATAAGGCCAGTTCGACCTGGGCAGAGTTCTGTGATCTCATTGACTGTACTTTGCAGTACATGAAAGGATCCAGCAGATTAAAACCCTGTGAATTTTACTCTTACCATATTTTCAAGGATCTTTTTCTTGAACATTTATGTTTCATCACCATTATGTGGGTTGGGTTATTGACTGATTGTGCCTAAATTGCATACATGGACTGAGACAACACGATGTTTAAGTTTTGTTTTTCATGTGAGTCTTGTTCACATGAAAGGTGAAGTCACCAGGCTGCCCTTTGTGCTGGATGATGGAAACCCCCAAGGGCTCCACTACTGTTTTGGTTAGGATTCTGAGACATTAGAGCTTTCAATAGGCTCAAATGTGGTCCAAACAATGATAAGCAATGCAGCAGTTGGGCCTGTGGTTAGCTGTGCTGAATTTTAAGGACTGAGAATATTGCCTCTGGTTATGTATTTTGCTAACTCAGCAGTCCCTAGCTGGTATTAGATGAAAACACCCATAAATCTGTAGCCAGACAATAGGGTCAGAAAAGGGAGAGCAGGAGCAGGCAAGGAAGCTGTGTGAAGAGTCAGGAGAGCAGCCAAGACTTAGGAGGAAACAAACTGGTCTGTGGGACCCAAGAGGATGGTGTCGCTGTGGGTGCAGTGTCACTGCATCTTTGTGTCCCCTGATTGGCAGAGTGAAGAGGTGCTTCTGGAGCTGCAGTTCAGTTTCTGTGACTCTAGCTTTAGGCGAATTCTTTGTCAAGTGGAGTCAGAGCTTTCATACACATACCAGTGAAGCGAACATATGATATATACTTCAAAAATTGAATAATTCATTCCTTTTAGTATTGGTGTCATTAATTTTAATGTTTGTCTCTGATAGAACAAACATCCTTCATCTTCATTATACTGAGAGGCAGTTCTTCCAACTGCTCTCAAAAAACACGTATCCATTTATGTTTTCAATTTACTTTGTGCTATTTTTCAAAAAGTCAGGTCAAGACCTAATTTCTAAAGCAATCCTAACAGTGTTTTATTGTTCACCAGTGACTTATATGATTAAGGAATCCATCAGGATTTTCTGGGTTGTTGTTCTTTCTATAGTCTCAGTGCCAGTATCTCATTCTGTGGTTTCTAGTTCAGCATCTTGAATAAAATTTCATGACAAGAAATGGGTGTTATACTTTAGCAAATGGCAGCTTCATTCCAACAGCAACATAATTTCTTTGAATTTGTGCTTTCTATATTGTGAACTTCAATCATTTAAATATCAACGGCACTTAGACCCTTGGCGCACACCCTGGGATATAAGGTACTGCCGTTTATTTCAACCAAAGCAGTGGGACCCTAATGTTCARTCTTTAAAACCATCCCAACAGTTTGTCAAAACATAAAAGGAGCAGAGAAGTTGATACAGGAGTTATTAGATTACGGAGCAGACACTTTGTTAGGACCATTACAGCAGTCACTAGATGGAAGAAAGGGAGACAGAACATGGCAGAGCCACAGATCCCTCTGCTTTAGATGCCAATAAGGAACAATTTAGTTCAGGACACATGAAATGAAAATCTTTTTAAGTCCCCAGTTTATTGGCCCCACAGGCTTGGCTACAGGCTTAGAAAGGAAGGCCCTTGAAGGGACAAGAAATGGGCAAAGGAAATGGGGTTCTCCTTAAAATAAATGGCATCATCTTGTGGGAATGAAGGTGGTACCAGGGCAGGTAGATAAGGAATGGCTGTAGCATTGCCCTTGGAATAGTTCATATCCTAAAATCAACACTGATTTAGAAAATACTAATAATGTTTCCCTGGAGAGCAGACAGCTTTGATAGGTGGGTTGAGCAGACTGTAAGACCTATCTACTACACCAAGAGTTGTTCTGAATTGTTGTYCTAGATTATATAATGAAATAACTAACACACTTATGAAATATAAAAATCTAAATTATTCCAAAGTTTTTCTAAGTGAAAAAAATGGCTGTATAATTTTAAGTYGACAGTTAGCTACCAGAACTGATATTCAGAGGAATAGTTGTTGGTTTGAAATAATTCTATGCTTATGATGAAAAGGCCCAGGGAAAAGGGTTGAGTGTTAAATATATCTACCAGCAATTATAATTTTGTTATGCATCTTATAATTCATTTTAGATGAAGTAGATTAGGAGGGATCACCTCTAATGAGTAAGACATCTTACAAATAAAAAGTAAATGGGCAGTTAAGTATTTAGTATTTAAGTACAAGTCTAGTTACTTACATAGGGATATTCACGAAAAATATCTATTAAATGTGTTTGGTTTTCATTTATATATTAAATTATCTATGCATTAATTTATCTTTCAACTTGTTTAGTGAATGTTTCAGGTAGCTGATGTGAATACATATATAATTTGGAAAATTATAATTTATTGGAAAAATAGTATTAGTGAAATATGCAGCAGAGGAAATGTTTCTGGAATTAAATTGTTAAAAAGAGATTTGGGAGACGGTTGGATGGCTCACTGGGTAAGGGCGCCCACTATGCCCACTCTGAAGCCTGTTGACCTGAGTTCAGGCTTCAGGAGCTTTATGGTAGTGGGAGAAAACCAAGCTCCACAGGTTGGACTCTGGACTCTGACCTCTGCATRTACACTCTAGCATGAGTGTGTTTCCCCAGCATGAACTAATGAGTAAGTAAGTAAATAAATAGCTAAATAAATAAATAAATAATAAATAAATAAATAAAGTAAAAAAGAAACTGTGTAAGTGATTAAACGTATCCAAGTGGCTAGAACAAAAAGGATGGCCATATGATTATGTAACTTTTATTCAGAGGACAGAAACACACCCTATTACTTTGTAAGGAAAATCACTATTCTGCTTTTGGAACATTGGTTTGAGTAATGTTTCTTGACTACATCATTCCCACGAATAATAGGGTGTGGTCTTAGTAATTACCTTTAACTACATAAACATGGTAAATACAACACTAATTTATACAAAAGGAAAAGAAGCACAAAGATCAAGCTGGAACCTGCATCTTCTTCTTCCCAGACTCAGTGATGCCCACAACCTGTAGAGGAAGCAAGCTTCTTTTGAAAAAGAGCTAACCATGTGTCTGATGTGAGTCTCAATGAGAGGAATTATCTAAGGAGCCTGAGGATTTGTGTACTGCTCAATCAAGTGAGCTTTCTGTTCAAGGAAGTGTGTGTGTGTGTGTGTGTGTGTGTGTGTGTGTAAGTGTGTGTGTACAACAGTATGCCAACTATGCTTCAATAGCCATCAGAGTCAGGAAACACCACTTCACTTCTATTTCCACATGTTGTGTGGAGGGCAAGTGAACAACCTCCCTGCACTGGCTGCACTGGCACATTCCTCCCA
>BDUI01002460.1:15277-32822 GCA_002335545.1 Apodemus speciosus | reverse complement strand
AGGCTGGGAGACGCCTCAGTGCTTGCTTCCCAAGCATGGATACCTGAATTTGAGTCTCCTAGCCTTGTAAAAAGCTGAGTCGCCCATGTGTCCCTGTAACTCCAGCACTGTGGGAGGTGGAATTGGGATGATCACTGGGCTTGTTGGTCACCAGCCTAGCTCCAGATTTATCCAGAGACCCTCTCTCTGGGGCATAAGGATAGAGTGGGACACCCAAGGTCCTCCTCTGGCCTCTGTGCACAGTTACAGGTATGAGCACCACCACCACCACACACACACACACACACACACACACACACACACACACACACTTTGTAGTACAAGTTATGGCCTATACACTTATCTCCTACGTTTAACCCTGTTGAGGAGCACCGGTTGAGGAGCACCTGAGCATTACCTTTATGCCTCATGCTGTCCTTTAGACTTACAAGGCTAAATGTGATACAAATGTGCCGAGTGGTCCTGGGAACTGGCCGTTGTTCTACACGATCCACATTTACAGTCATTCAGCTACACGACAACCTGCCACTTGTGTGCTCTGTCTGCTCATCTTACAAACGCAGGGAAGTGACATTTCAAGGGCCCTTATCAGTGATCGTCTGTTGATGAGTGTTGGTGAGTACAAAGGTTTTTTTTTTCCCCCGATTTTATCACAGTTATGATTTCTAAGGAAGTAAAAAGAGATGACCAGCTGCAGGAAAGGTTCTGCATGTTCTTCCTTCAGATTCATAATAATAYAGGGACCGGGGATGTAGTCCTGTTGGTAGAATGCATGCCTGAAGCCCTTGACYGCATCCTTAGCAATGCAAAAAAAGCCAAAATGGTGGTGCAACTTTATAACCCTGACAGTTGGGAGGTGGAGGCAGGAAGATCTGTATTTCAGGATCATCCTTGGCTCTAAAGTGACCTCATGGCCAACCTGGGCTATACTGGACGCTACCCCTAAATGAGTGAATGAATGAATGATCCACATGTAGACATGAAATCATGGTGATGTTTTGCAGTGTGTGCCTGGGCAGATAGTCAGAGTTTCAAAAGGACTTGTTAGGAAAAGGAAACTCTCAGCTACATTAGAAATACAAATGCAAGGTGTGAGCCACAAAATAAACAGTCACAAAATAAACAACTCAACAACACAAAAGGATGAGTGACAGCCCGTCCCAGGCAAGCAGYAGTTTCAAACTCATTACAGTTGACATTTAAAGTTCGCCATGGGTTGCCTGGGTTTTAGAATTAACTGTGGTTTGTTTGGGTTTTGAAATTGTGGATTTGCTGAGAGTCTAGGCTGTTCGAAGTTGGGTAATGAGTAAATCGTGGGTAGACGGGCCCAGGAAGGGGATCTCATTGGAAACACTTAAAAAAAAAATAACCCAGTGTGTTTAAGAATTGAAAGATGATAAGCATTTTGAGAAGACTCAAAAGCAGAGCCCCCCTCTGCCAGGCCGTTTGCACATTTCTTTCCTGTTAGTGATCTCTGAAGTGGCCAGAACTGGCAGAGATTCCACAAGGCTTGTTAGAAATGAATTCATGGTTTCTGTCAGGGAGAAAACTGCCTACACTGAAGAAAAGGCAGCRGAGGGCAGAACACCCATCTTGCAACTCAAAGTAATTCCACCTTTTGTTTCTTTTTAATTCAGTAAACAAGGTGTTGCAGGGGTGCCCGCTGACCTTGTCTTACACTGTAATTACTCTCTTTGATTCCCAAACCACCGAGGAACCAGGAATGGGTTCATCCTGTTCTGAAGATAGGAGAACCAAGCACTTGCCGCAGATCTAGCTGAGAGATAGACTCCTGCATCCTCACAGTGCCAATTCACCAGGCACGTCCTGTGGGTTAAGCTTAGACTGAACTTGAATTCATTGTCCTGAAGTTCTTTTATTATTATTATTAGCATTAGTGGTATTAGTAGTAGTATCATTRTTATTGATTAAGTTAATTTGCTTTACATCCYAATTACACTCTCCCTGCTCCTCCCAGTGGCACCCTCTCACATCACCCCACTCCCMTCCACCCCTTCTCCCCTTCTCTTCRGAAAAGAGGAGGTCTCCCATGGATTTTCAACCAGCCTTGGTATATCAAGTTGTAGTAAGATCAGGCACATCGTCTTCTATTGAAGCTAGACAAGGCAACCCAGTTAGGAGAAAGGAATCCATAGGCCTGCTGTGTAGTCAGAGCCAGTCCCTGCTCCTGCTTTAAGAGTGCTACAGGAAGATCCAGCCGCACAACTCTTACCTATGTGCAGAGGGCCTAGGTCCACCCCATTCATGCCCTCTGGTTGGCAGCTCCATCTCTAACAGTCCCCATGGGCCCAGGTCAGTTAATCCTAGAGGTTTTCTTATGATACATATACTGTTGTAGCAGTAAGCTAAACCGACACGATGAGACATGAGATCAAAGCCTGTGATCCCACGAAGAGGACGACGGTTGTCCTATGGAAGGACTGTGAGTGTTTGGCCACTCCTTCCCCATTCAGTCAGGTAACAGCGCTTCCCAAAAGGAAAAACCTGAGACTACTGACGTAAGAAAATGATGGTGTGTGCTGGGGATGTGGCTGAGGGGNGAGGGCAGAACACCCATCTTGCAACTCAAAGTAATTCCACCTTTTGTTTCTTTTTAATTCAGTAAACAAGGTGTTGCAGGGGTGCCCGCTGACCTTGTCTTACACTGTAATTACTCTCTTTGATTCCCAAACCACCGAGGAACCAGGAATGGGTTCATCCTGTTCTGAAGATAGGAGAACCAAGCACTTGCCGCAGATCTAGCTGAGAGATAGACTCCTGCATCCTCACAGTGCCAATTCACCAGGCACGTCCTGTGGGTTAAGCTTAGACTGAACTTGAATTCATTGTCCTGAAGTTCTTTTATTATTATTATTAGCATTAGTGGTATTAGTAGTAGTATCATTRTTATTGATTAAGTTAATTTGCTTTACATCCYAATTACACTCTCCCTGCTCCTCCCAGTGGCACCCTCTCACATCACCCCACTCCCMTCCACCCCTTCTCCCCTTCTCTTCRGAAAAGAGGAGGTCTCCCATGGATTTTCAACCAGCCTTGGTATATCAAGTTGTAGTAAGATCAGGCACATCGTCTTCTATTGAAGCTAGACAAGGCAACCCAGTTAGGAGAAAGGAATCCATAGGCCTGCTGTGTAGTCAGAGCCAGTCCCTGCTCCTGCTTTAAGAGTGCTACAGGAAGATCCAGCCGCACAACTCTTACCTATGTGCAGAGGGCCTAGGTCCACCCCATTCATGCCCTCTGGTTGGCAGCTCCATCTCTAACAGTCCCCATGGGCCCAGGTCAGTTAATCCTAGAGGTTTTCTTATGATACATATACTGTTGTAGCAGTAAGCTAAACCGACACGATGAGACATGAGATCAAAGCCTGTGATCCCACGAAGAGGACGACGGTTGTCCTATGGAAGGACTGTGAGTGTTTGGCCACTCCTTCCCCATTCAGTCAGGTAACAGCGCTTCCCAAAAGGAAAAACCTGAGACTACTGACGTAAGAAAATGATGGTGTGTGCTGGGGATGTGGCTGAGGGGRTAGAGTGCTTGCCTCGAATGCACAAGGACCATGGGGGTGATGCCCAGCGCCAGATAAATCTCGCCTGTCATCCCAGCGCTTGGGAGGTTGGGGCAAGCAGACCAGGAGTTCAAGGTCATCCTCAACTTACAGATTGAGTTCTAGACAAGTCTACATGAGACCCTATATCAAAATACATAAAACATGTCAGGTGTGGCCTGCTTTAATCCCAGCTCTTGAGAGGCAGAGGCAGGAGGTTTCTATGTGTCAGAGGCTAGTCAGGTCTACATAGCTAGTTCCAAGATAGCCAGGGATACCTAGTAACACACACACACACACACACACACACACACACACTCAATCGATAATAAAGAGAATTCAACCCTGGCTTGGAAGCTGCCTTTGTAATCTACCATTTGTGCATAGGCTCAGGCTGTGCTGTGGAAAAGCTAGACACCCTAGCAAAGGGAAATGATTTACACTAGAAAGCCACAGCCAGTGTGAAAATAAACATTGAATCAGTTTCTTCCTTTGAGTCCATGTTCCATTAGAATAACTACAGTAGGTGACATTTTTCACATTTTAATTGGTGTTTTGCTGATTTTATCAGAATTTCTGCTGATCAAAGCAAATTGGCTATTTATTTATTTTGTAACGAAGCTAACTGTTCCCTGCAAGTTTAATGTACTGTAATGAATTTTAAATATCCTCCTAGTTAGATTACAAAGTGTTTGAATCTAGGCATCCTTGTTACACTTAAATTATTAATTACTCAAATGGACAAAAGGTAACATTCGGAGAAAATGTCACATTTTAAGTAGATCTGGATTAGATGAAAATGTTGGGTCAGCCTTCAAGAAGAGCATATTTCCCTGCTTAACCCACTCCTACCTGCTTGGTTCTTAGACATATGATAAATACATTCATTATTAGTTTATTCTCAGTAGCTTACAGAACAATAAGTTTTTATGTTATTTACACTCCAGTGACTTTGGTTTAATTGGCTTCTTTTATGTTATTTATATAAATATAAATCATACTGGGTCTTAAAGTATTAATGATGCATTTTATGTTGTAGTGCTGTTTTTGTTCAGACCAACACTCCATAAATTCACATCGTCCATGGGCGACAGCTGAGGAATGAATGATACAGGATCTCCTTCCAAAGTCGAAGGAAGCCAATGCCTCTGAGTCTTACAGAACTCATGCCCTAAATGAAGCGCTCCGCCGCAGAATTACAATGCACTTACAGTTGAGTTAGCAAGTTAATTTATTCAGATACATCTGGGGAGCAATTCTCCAGTCCATGTGCTTGGGAAATGACAGACATTTTCTCCCACTGAAGGTTTCTATGTTTTGTCGATTTGGCAAGATCTAGTATCACCTGGGAGCTGAATCTCTGCATATGTCTGTGATGGGTTTTCTAGAGTATGTAGACAGAGGTAGGAAGACCCACCGTTAGTGTGATGGACACCCTTCTGTGGGCTGGGATTCTGTTCTACATACAAAGGAGAACATTAGCTGAGCAATGGCATTCATCCTTGTCTGGGTCCTGACCACATTCACAGTGTACCCCGCTGCTTCAGGCTCCTGATGTCATGCCTTCCCCCGCCATAATGGACTCTACCCCTGAACAATGAGGCAAAAGAAACCGTTCCCTTCTTAAGTCACTTTTACCAGGTATTTTGTGGCAATGATGGGGTCAGTAGCTAGGGTCCATCACCACCTCCCATGGGCACATTTGCACATACTTTGAGACACTATGATAAGACAAAATAAAAATAYCCATTACAGAAGACCGGGCTTCGAGTCTTGGTCCTTTTAGTTGACCTGCTGTCTGCAAATCTTCCACGGCCTCCAGAGTGTATACCAAGAGCAGAAGGTTTGCTAAAATGCCTGGCTCCACATAAGTTCATCTAGTTCTAGGCTTCTCATATAGACCCACATTGGACATTTCTCTCTCCTGAGGTGTTCCTGAGGTGTTCATGCCACTTGCTTGCTTGTTTGTTTGTTTGTTTGTTTGTGGCTCTGACAAAATACCTGAGCAGAACAATTTCAGGGAAGAAGGACTTTGTCTCCCTGCTTCAGAGTCTTTGTCCATCATGGCAGAAGTTCCCAGCTCATGGAAGACAGAAAGTAGAAAGAAGACAGAAAAGGATCTAGTGAAAGATGGAGGCCTGGAGGACATTCCTCCGGTTACAACCCCCTCCAGTAGGCCTTGTTTCCTAAAGTTTCTAGAAGCTCTCCAAATTGCACCAGCAGTTGGTGGCCAATTGCCAGTCCCTGAGCTCTTTTGCAGGACACTTCACAGTCAAACCATAACTGAATGACAGTTGTCCTGTTGAGGAGCACAGGAGGTACTCTAATGTATTCATTTCGATTTCTATCTTTGTATAGTCAGTTTTCAAAGTGCTGAGAAAGTACTCATGGTACAAAGCATATGCTTCCATGGGAAGAACCTAGAATTATGGACGTTTTACTGTTGGAAAACTTAGGTCTAGTCCCTGAGCCTCTCAGACCTGCTTTCCCTATTTGTAAGACTGACATATGAATTTCTTGCCTGGTGGGTAATTCTGAGAAACCAGTGAAGTGAAATTATGTGGAGCCTTTGRGGAGTCTTTTGTCCTCAAGAGTTTCTGGATGAATAGCTATTATTGTTGTCTATCTTTAGTGTAATTACCCTACAGACTGTAGGCCAACCACAAGGCAGATAACTGGCATATTTTTAACTCAGATGGAAACCACTGTGAAAACAAAACAAAACAAGAATTTAGTGAGAATGCTAYCTCCACAAAGGAGAAAGAGTATCTGATATTGAAAGCAGTACTACCCAAGACATTAAAATGATAACCAGTGGGGCACTGATGATGCTTTCAGGATGAATTAGGCGCTCTTTATAGAACAGGTTGGAGGAGCTGCTGGTGGAAGGGGCCTCAGAGAGATGGTTCATTGGGTCCACATCACAATTAACAGGGAGACTTCTGCCACTAGACCATGAGTGTGGCTAGCTACCTTGTTCTAACATATATTTATACTTTTTCTCTACCCCAGCTCAATGGTATAAGTTGATCAGGTGTAATGATCATTCCACAGGTGAAATTATGGAGGCTCAGAATGGCAACGAGCGTTTGTTTCAGGCAGACTTTGAGTTGGGTCTTCCCTTTTGAAGAGGTTCCTGGGTAGTAGAACCTAACAATACCAGCTAAAGATCATTGAAACAGTTCATTAGCATCCTGTGGGTAGGTGTTGTAGATCACAAGGGCTTGAATCACAAGGGCATGCTCTGACCACTGTACAGGTTTAATTGTAATTAGCTCATCACAGGAAGTCTGGAAATAGGCAGAGAAGAGCAGATGGAAGAGAAGGTTAAAACAGGATTGTTTTTTCTTCTTGGTGGGGCTTGAGGTAGTGCTACAGAAGGACCATCTATATGGAAAGATCCAGAACTGTCACTACTATTCTGGATTTTTTTCAATGTTATTCTGTTAATGAGAAAGAGAAAAGTTTGATTCTATCTGCTTTAAGGTGTCCAAAGCTTGTTTATTTGGTGATATAATGCAATGAGGATAACATAGCAAAAAAGAATACCATAAATCATTATGATATTCTCAGCTGTATAGAATTTCTCTGAGTTGCCCAAACAGCTTCCTTTGATGCATTTATGAAGCTTCATACAAACACTCACAAGTTGAGACTGGAGAGATGATTCAGAGGTTAAGAGCAGGCACTGCTCTTGCAGAAAACCTAAGTTCAGTACCAACAACCCACTAGTGTCAGCTCACAGCCTATAACTCTAGCTCAAGGRGCTCTGACACTTTCTTCTGGGCTCTCCAGGAGGAGAGGAGCCTGCATCCTATATGGACACACACACACAAACACATGATTTAAAAAAAAATTTTTTTAAAGAAAAAAACAATTGTGAGTTTAAGTGAGGATTGATTAAATTTCTTGATTGAAAAAGAGATCTGGTCTGAATGTTGCTACGGGGCATCTTATTTCAGACTTGGCAGGGCTCCATGGTCCTCTGGGAGTACAATCCAACAACCATACCTAACAGGTAATGTTAGTGCTTGATAAAGCATAAAACCGAAGCCAAAGTTGTGCTCGTCAAGGGCTCCATTGGGAGGAAACAATCTGGGGAGGGTTTTCTGAGGAGGATGTTCTTCCCTGTCTGGCGAGGCTTGACAGCCAGAGGCAGGCATTTCTGCTGCAGCAAATGTGCACACTGAGCTGCTTTTCCTTCCATCGCTTCCTACTGGTGTCCATTGAGTGGCGTTAAAAACAAAGATGGCATGAAGACCTTATATTTACTTTAAAATGTTGAAACCCATTGTTCTTTACATATGTAAATAATTCTGTTTATATTTATAAAATAAGTCAGAGATAAGTAAAATAACAGACTCCAAAGTAGCCATGAAAAGCGTACCATTGGTTACATCTGCTTTATAGTTGAAAAATCAAATATTATAAATATAGTTTAACGACCCTTACAACCTAATCCCAATTCTAGAGGTATTCACCATCCCGGAACTTGAATGTACCTTCCTTATCCACATTTTGTTCTGTCGTTCGGTAAGTTCAAGCATCTACAAACAATATGAAATATTTCTTGGAAAGTTTTCAAGGTTCCCATAAGTATTGTTCTATGTAGCTTTAACTGTCAACTTGATACCTAGAATCATTCGGGAAGAGAATCACAAGGAATTGCCTAGATCAGACAGGCTTGTGGGCAGGTCTATGGGGCTTGTCTTGATTATTAAAGGGACCAGTCCACTGTGGGAAGCAACATTCCCTAGGCAGGAAGTCTTAAACTGTATCAGAAAGCTAGCTGTGCACAAGCCTGCCTGCCAGCAAGCAAGTAGCATTGTTCATGATTTCTATCCCACTTGCATGACTTCTCTCAGTGATATAACCTGGAATTGTGAGCCAAATAAACCCTCTATCTTCCAAATGGGTTTCTGGCCAGGGTATCTGTCACAGTAACAGAACTGAACCGCAATGGCTGGTTTCCCACCCCAGAAGCTGTTTTCAGTAGTGGAAAAGTATTGGGATTGGGAACAGATGAGCATACATCAGGGTATTTTTGCATTTTAGAACTTATGCATGGCAAAGGATCAGAAGCCTGCGGAAGTCATTAGTAGTTTAAGAGTTTTGCATTTGCTGGTTCCACTCATAAGAATGCTAATTGCATCTACAAAGAAAAGCATAGAAATAATGTGTTTTTAAAATTAGATCTCCTAGCTATATGGGATACAATGTGCAAAGTGTAATTCCAGGACATCAGAACCTGATGCTTCTCCCTGGATGCTTCTGCTCAGTTTCTCTCCAACTTAAGCACACCTCTGGAATTTTCCCCAAAGGCAGTTATTCTGAACCATCTGAACTCATTTCCTTGGAGTTGTCATGGTCACCTTGACCTCCACAGACAGCCAAGTGATCTCCTAACTTTGGGGAGGAGATGGGAAGTGACATTATTTCAGTATGAAACAGCATGTTCAGATTTAATTAGAGGCCAGGAAAATATTTGATCAAATAGGGGTAAATGTTTTTGCAAAATATGAAGAGAGTATTTATGATGTATTATTGAAAATAAATTACAGAGATGAATCTTAATACTTTATTCATATTCATCTATATGTTCAACTAAGAATTTCCACAGCATGAGATAACTCAAATATCCACTACAGATTATTATATAATAAATGATAAGATTCTGTTAATCCATTAATTACAAACACCATCATTCTTTAATGCTTCTGGTTTGAGGATCCCTGAATTTTAAAGGCATTCCTCCTATTCCTCCTATCTCAAAGAGAAAGCTTAGAAGGAAGAAAGCAAGCACAGTCTTTGAGAGACTCCCACAAATAGCTGACCATCTAAACTTCTACAGCCAACAAAAATGTCCTTTAAAAGGAAGATGAGACTAAAATGAAAATATTTTCAGGCAAAAACTAAGCTGATAAACTGAACCTAAAGGAAACTCTGGAAGTTGTTTTTCATATAYCAGAGTCACAAGGAATGAGGTTTAGGTGATAGCTCAGAAGTAAAATGTTTAATAAGTGAAGTGTTCCAAGGTCTTGTTTATTGTAGGATGTAGTTTAAAAAAAAAAATGCTAAGCTGTTTTGGAACTTGAAAAGTCAAGAATTCACTCTACACACGTAGGGAAACAAGTAAAAAGAATAATGAGAGACTGTAAGTGCCAAGTTAAGTGAAGAGAAATTGTAATAGTCACAGCAAAATCCACCCCATAAATGACAGGAGATGGAAAAAGCAACATAAGCAGGAAGCTAAATCATAAAATGATGAAAAAAGTTAAAGCCCCAAACACCAGAAACTATATTATAGAAAAATGAAATAAATATTTTAATTAAAAGCAGAGACATGGTGTACCCACCCTCAGTTGATAGAATTTAAACCTCTCTGTACCTAAGGTTCCGGGTACATTGAGGAAGAAGAGGTACAAAGAGTGTAAGAACCAGAGGACCAGGACGTCTTCTGTGCAATTGTGTTTTCTATATACAAGAGGGAAGCTGTGCCCACAACATCTCAACCACGTGGCTGCCTAAACAAGACCTCTGTAGTGACAGCAGGTTGACATGCCCATGAGATGAGGCCACGCTACATTCACTCCTTCACCTTAACACCTTAACACATTTACCTCACTGACACAGGCCCAAAGGCATGCTGCCAGCTCCCATGAGAGTCTAAATCTAGTCAAGGTGAAATGAAGATTTACTATATGGTGAGGCAGTTTCCTGCAAATGGAGACATTCTCCCCAGGGAGGAGGGGATGGATCATAAGACTCAGAAGAACAACAAAATTGATGTGTCTGGGAAAAGTAGAAATGTGGAAGATTCTTGAAGGCTCTTTCCTAGTTTGATAGAAGGAGCAAACAACTGCTGGGGATGCAGGGTTGGGGGAGACCTGGACCATTTCAACAGTTTGAAGAGATCTCAAACCTGCCCTATGCAGAGAGCTCTAGGGGTTGCAGCTTTGCCAAATCCTTGCCCNAAAAAAAAAATGCTAAGCTGTTTTGGAACTTGAAAAGTCAAGAATTCACTCTACACACGTAGGGAAACAAGTAAAAAGAATAATGAGAGACTGTAAGTGCCAAGTTAAGTGAAGAGAAATTGTAATAGTCACAGCAAAATCCACCCCATAAATGACAGGAGATGGAAAAAGCAACATAAGCAGGAAGCTAAATCATAAAATGATGAAAAAAGTTAAAGCCCCAAACACCAGAAACTATATTATAGAAAAATGAAATAAATATTTTAATTAAAAGCAGAGACATGGTGTACCCACCCTCAGTTGATAGAATTTAAACCTCTCTGTACCTAAGGTTCCGGGTACATTGAGGAAGAAGAGGTACAAAGAGTGTAAGAACCAGAGGACCAGGACGTCTTCTGTGCAATTGTGTTTTCTATATACAAGAGGGAAGCTGTGCCCACAACATCTCAACCACGTGGCTGCCTAAACAAGACCTCTGTAGTGACAGCAGGTTGACATGCCCATGAGATGAGGCCACGCTACATTCACTCCTTCACCTTAACACCTTAACACATTTACCTCACTGACACAGGCCCAAAGGCATGCTGCCAGCTCCCATGAGAGTCTAAATCTAGTCAAGGTGAAATGAAGATTTACTATATGGTGAGGCAGTTTCCTGCAAATGGAGACATTCTCCCCAGGGAGGAGGGGATGGATCATAAGACTCAGAAGAACAACAAAATTGATGTGTCTGGGAAAAGTAGAAATGTGGAAGATTCTTGAAGGCTCTTTCCTAGTTTGATAGAAGGAGCAAACAACTGCTGGGGATGCAGGGTTGGGGGAGACCTGGACCATTTCAACAGTTTGAAGAGATCTCAAACCTGCCCTATGCAGAGAGCTCTAGGGGTTGCAGCTTTGCCAAATCCTTGCCCATTTTTGGTGTGTGTGTGTGTGTGAGTGTGTGTGTGTGTGTGTGTGTGTGTGTGTGAGATGCAGCTGCTTTTTGAGTCATCCCTAAGTGATACCTTATTCATAATCCTGTTAGTAACCCCAGTAAAAACTCAACAGTTCATTAAGTTGTACTTTGGTAAAGTCATTACTTTGGGCTGTCATGGGTTCCCTGTCTGAAGTGAGTAGACATGGGRTGGAGGGTGGGGAGTGGTAGACAGGATATGGTCCAAGAGTGGAGTTATGTGAGGAGAATTCTCAGTGCTTTCAAGAACACCCCAAGAAACCAAGACAGGCATCTTGTAACCTCAGTTTCTTCAAAATACAGAACTGTTCTTGGAATGTGTTTTCATATTTTAGCTGATAGAGTTTACCTCTGATTATTCATTATTACTTGCTGCTGTTATTCAGTTAATGTTTAAACTATTCTTTATATGCCTTTATAGAAAAACATGATTTTGCCCCATGTAGCTTGTCCTTGTGATTGTAGACAGCTTGAACTCATGAGAATTTTACTCAGATGACCTTTCTTAACCCTCAGAGTATAAATTGTCTGATGCTCTGAATAAAGCTGGCTATTGTATGAGACTTCAGTCCACCTTATGTATCAGCTCCATCCTCCCTGGTCCCACTGCCTCTAAAGTGATAATGTGTGTGTGTGGCATCTCTTATAGAAAACCAATGCAACTAATTCACAATATTTAGGGTTTTTTTCCTCTAGAAATAAGGTATAGGTCTGTCTTTTCTTTATATCAGTCAGATAAAGCTTACAGATTTTCTTTCATATTTTTCTTGTATACTTTGGACTACAAATTGGAATTTTTGAGATTAATTTTTCTAAGTTGATGATATGCGCTGATGTCTTTGATTTTCTTATAGTTTTACATGTGGTCACCATGAAATCTCATATGATAATAGAACTTTTATGCACAAAGTACTCATCAGCTAACCAATAAATTTGCTCAATGGAACATTTTGTAGTTTTTAAAATATTAAGTAGATCAGGAGGCACGGCAAGTAAAAGAGAAAAGTGTGGGACTTTAATRGTAATCATAAATTTAATATGTAAAACTATAATATTTTGATGTACTTCTTCCCCAAGTCTGGTTTATTTATCTGTAGCTTTGATAAAGTGTGCACTTTACATATATACATTAAGAAGGCTACTTTTCATCTTCTTCCCTTGTACTGGATAATTTTATGTCAACTTGACACAAGATAGAGTCATCTGAGAGGAGGGAACCTCAATTGAGAATCGACTTCATAACATTGGGCTATAAGCAAGCCTGTAGGGCATTTTTGTAATTATTATTATTATTTTTTTTGGTTTTTTCGAGACAGGGTTTCTCTGTGTAGCCMTGGCTGTCCTGGAACTCACTCTGTAGACCAGGCTGGCCTCGAACTCAGAAATCCRCCTGCCTCTGCCTCCCAAGTGCTGGGATTAAAGGCGTGCGCCACCACCGCCCGGCTGTAATTAGTTATTAATGGGGAAGCACAGCCCATTGTGAGTAGTCCCATCCCTGGGGAAGATGTTCAAAATAGATCCTTTCTTCCCCAACTTGCTTTTGGCCATGATGTTTCATCATAGTAATAGAAACCCTAACCACAATCTTCCCACTAAAAACTTTCTTCCATGTTTTCTTGGTTGTCATGAATTTTCTTAATTTGTATTTGTCTAAAATACTGTTACTTCTCCATCTATTTTTGAAAGATAATGTTGTAGGGTATAGCATTCTTGATTCACAATTGCTTTTTTCTCCACAAAACTGATTTTTATTTTCATTTTTTGCTGTCTTTACCGTTTTTCATTGTAGAGCTACATAGGATTGACTAATAATAACCACACAACAGAGTCAATATTAGGCTGTATTGAAATCTCTTCTGTCAAAAAATTAGTCCCAAACTCTTCAATTTAGCCTTAGGCAGAGACTCAGGACAAAGACAAAAAAAAAAAAAAAAAAAAAAAAAAAAAAAAAAAAAAAAAAAACCAAAAACAAAAAAAAAAACAAAAAAAAAAAAACAAAAAAACCAGCCTTATTCTTTGCTAAAATGTTGAAAGAATCGTCTCTAGCCCAGTTTCTGATACTGTTCTCTGAAACGTTTTGAGCTGCTCCACAATCCAGAGCTCTGAGCACTGTTGTCTTCCAATGCTCCTGCTGGAATGGCCCATTGTAGTTTGCTTACAGCAGTCAACCACTTTCCTAAACCAAAGTCTTCTACATTCCAAACAAAACAAACAAAAAAACATCATGGTCAGGCCTGTCAGGCAATGTCCCTTTCCCCTGGTGTCAACACCCCTGTCTTAGTTACTTTTCTATGATGACAATAACTTATCATGACCAAAGGTGTTCAGTTTGGCTGACAGGTTCAAAGGGTTATAGTCCATGAGAGTAGAGGGAGAGCTGAGAACTCACATCCTGATCTATAACATTGAGGCAAAAGAGAGAGAGCACTGGAGATCACATGAGTCCTTTGAAACTTCAAGGCTGCTTTCTAGTGACACACCCCCTCCAACAAGGCCATGCTTAACAATCATTTACAAGCATTTCCACCAGCTACTGACAAAGTATTCAAGTATATGAACCTATGGGAGCCATGCTCATTCAAGCTACTGCAGTTGACTGCTGCCTTTTTATTTGACTGACCAGGCCTCCAACTTCTGCAGGATCAGAAGTCATCTGCAATCAGGAGTCTAGCAAGTGGCTTCAGAGGTGAATGCAGGGCCCAAGCTTTGTTCCAGTGTGCTCAGTGTCTCCTGAACAATTGGAGCTTTTGTTTTAAGGTCTCTTTGGGTGGGGAGTTCTGGTTTCTGGTAATCCAATTGTCACAGTAGGATAGAGAGTCTACACTGCTGTGGTCTCAGAGGTTATGTTGAGCCTTTTGAGCCTATAGTCCTAACCACAGATTCAGATAGTAGATAGACTTCACTGGATCTGAAGTTATGTGTCATGCCTCCAGCAGGTCCATACAATTCAAAGAGTGATCAAGTTCTTACTCCAGCTGGCCATCTTGGTGCCTGGTGGGCAGCCTGACTCTTGATGTACTTCTATATAGTATATATAATTCATAAAATAGTTTGGAAAAACACATCCCAATGTTGGCAGTGATTAACAAAGAAAAAGAGAAATTTCCACTTCTTTGTACATTTTATACTATTTGAATTTTAAATGCAAATTTATCCATTACTTTTGTTAACTAACAACAATTTAATGTGACAATAAGATGCTGGGAAATAGACATATTGATAAAGACTGACCCGAAAGAAGCTCCAGAGAGGCTAGGTAAAAGTTCACAGAACAAGCCACATGGCTCATTGATTTCTACAATATCTTTAAAGATGCTTCCATTTGGCTTTGGGAAATCTGTGGCTCTCACAACTAATCAAGGGGTCTCGTCAGCATCTATCAGAGCAGAAAATGAAGATAAAATGTTGGATAATGGTTCAGTGACATCAGCGGAGACATCCCAACCCCGATGTTGATCAGTCTCTTGTGATGTGATGTCTCTTATGCAGGGGGCCTCTCACCAGAAAGACCTAAATAAATTAGGGAGCTAAATGGATTGGATAATTTTCCTTTTAACCCTCTCTCTTCACCAGGTGGAAACCAGTTAAGAACAGTTGCATTTGCTGGATTCCCCTTTGTATCTAAGGTTGTTCAAGAAATCTTTAAGAACCTAAATTTAAACAGGAGATTGCTGTTAGTGGGAGGAACACCCTTGATTGCTTTGAAGGAAGGCTTTATCTCGGCTTGACCCATGGCGTCTTTATGGAAATAGTCTATGTCTGGTTCACATTACTGAAATTGCTTGTGTACTGTACTGTGGAAGGAGTGCAGGAGTGTATCTTAAGTTGTAGCATGACAACTTTTGGTAAATGTTTGACCTGGACTTTTATATACCCCAGCCTAGCCTTAAATTCATATATTTGTATAGCTTAGGATTGTGTTGAATTTCTGATCATCCTGCCTCCACCTCCTGAGTTCTGGGGTTACAGGTACGTACTCCCACACCTGGAGTATGATGTGTATGTGGAGCTGGAGGTTCCAACTCAGGTTTTTGTATATGCTAGGCAAGCACTCTATCCACAGAGCTACATCCTCATCTCTAGATACTTACCTTTATAATGCACTAAATGGAGACTAAATGTGAGCACTTAGCACAGTATCCGGCAGAACTCTCCTCAAACGTCAGAGTAKGAATTACTTCACAAACCRATCTGCTATWCCTGTAGTTGACTTCGATTTTTGTTTGTTTGTTTCAAGATAGGATTTCTCTGTGTAACCCTGGCTGTCTTGGAACTTGATGTGTAAACCAGGCTGGCTTCAAACTCAGRGATCTGCCTGTCTCTGCCTCCTGAGTGCTGGGATTAAAGGTCGGCTGACTGTTCGATTTTTAAGACACTCCTAGGCTCTGGAAAGATGACTGGCTTGGGAACCCCCACAAAGCACTGAGGGTAACRCATGCTTGGTAACRTCTGCTGAGTGAATCACCAGTGACTTGCAACCCCTATGACGTCACAGTCTCTATTTTTCTGGGTAAGACTGAGGAATGTTTGCTTTCTATTAAAAGCAACTTCTTGGCTTCTTAGAGGCTTCACCCGCGTTGCCCCCAYTGATGGACAAAGCCCAGGGCTCTTGATCCCCGTCATCCCAGCATGCATCTTARCCACCTTTGCCTAACACAGTCTCTCATGATTTGCACCTTTTGCCCAAAAGAGGCACCCCTAACTACARCTGCGTCTTAGCCCCATAAGCCGTAGCACAAGGGAAGTCCATGGCCCCTCCACAAGGCCGGCTTCTCCCGAGAGCCAGCAACCTCTCCCCAGAGCCAGTGGCCTCTCCTCTCTAAGTGTGACTTGCTCAAGCACTAAACTGGTTCACAAAACTTAACAAACAAAAAAGTAAAAGAAAAAAAAATCAAGCAGTTCACCATCTTGGRCAGTAGTCTCTTCAACAGAACAAGGGCTGGAAGTCAACAAGACAGATGTCTTGTGAAATATGTTACCTAATTAGTTTTCCCTTCTACTAGAGAAAAGACGGGGTGGGCGGTGGGGAGAGTATCCATTGGGCTATGGTAAAAAAAAAAAAAAAAGTCATAAATTAAAATCTCTGGCTTGGACCATTTAGGGTGGGCCCAATCCTTACAGCAGGGCTGAAATGACTGCACGTGGAAAACGCCACTCCGTGAGTAAGATGGGTGTGTTGGTTTTAGCCTATGAAATCATGTTTAAAATTGTAAGGCTTGTTCAAGATCACTGGGTTATATAGACTGCAGGGAAAATGTTGCCTTGTTATCAATTTAACAATGATTCTTCTTTATTGGCTGCCCAGCTGGGAGCTCTGAGCAGTGTAAAGCCAACAGAATTCACTTGGGGTTACAGCAGGTACACATTAGCAGGATAGATTGGGCTGTGATTTGTATCGCCAGCCTCATTTTACAGAGAGTATTTTCCATCCACACACAGCTTCCTGGTAATGTTGAATCTGTCTAGTCAGTTGAGGACCGGTAGCTTAAGGAGCTAATGAATATTCATTTCTTTTTCCCTGGGTACAAAGTAAAATAACCAGTAATTAGTATAATATTTAATACTTCTATTCAAAATAAATAAATCTTTTGGAAAAAAAAGGCCCTAATTATTATAATGTAGCAAATTCTGCATATGTAACTAGAGTTAGATGTAGTGTTTTGAAAATGCTTCTAAGTCCTAATTTACATGTTTTGAGATTAGTTAATTATTCCCCTTGTATGCATAAAACAAAACTCTAAATTTCTTATTCATTTTCTTGTSTCCTAAGTTTAGCTGATTCTGATATTTAAACATCATATTTTTCTTAATGCTCAAGGTATTTGTATTTTGAAGCCGTGCTCTGAGTTTGGGTTTGCTGTCACTCCTCCCCCTTCTGGCAGCCCTAACAGATAGGCAAGGGACAGACAYACAGCTTAGAGAGATTCCCAGGTGCTGTTAATCCTATTTTTAAGTGGCAAGGTTTGCTATTTCCATTTTTAAAAATATGCTCTTCTATGCGTTTCATCCATGAAAGGACTCAACACATTTTTGGGTTTTTTCTTTTTTTTAATC
>BDUI01002459.1:21292-35716 GCA_002335545.1 Apodemus speciosus | reverse complement strand
CTTATGGCCTAGACATCAAAAATGCAGCCATGTTATACATATATACAGAAACACACACACACACACACACACACACACACACACACACACACAGAAACAAAGTAATTTACTAATAATACTATTCCAGCTGAGCATGGTGGCACATGGAATAATGAGGGGGGATTGCTAGAGGGTCTAAGGTAACCAAGGTCACAATGAGTTCTAGGCCAGCCTGGACTATAGTGAGGCGCTGACTCAAAAAAAAAAAAAAAAAAATCAAATGTTAAAAAACCAACAAAATTCAATGGAATACAAGTCACTTCAGAGTTGTGAAAATATGGCAATACATACTAAACAGTGAGTCTTTTTGTTCTTTCCGGGGGGGGGACCTTTAAATAGTTGACAAATTTGATGCTCATTATAAAAATATGCAAATATGCTTCTGATCTTTGGTGCTTTTAGGGGGCTGAGAGGTGAAATATTATCTCTCTATGTACCCCAGGCAGGACTAGAATTAACTATGTATATCTCTCTATGTACCCCAGGCTGGCCTCAAACTAGCTATGCACTACCATGGCAGCTGTATTCTCAAAGAAAGAAAGAAAAGAAAAGAAAATTAGATTTGTGTTTGCCTGCATGTATACATACATGTGTGTCTGGTAACTGGCGAGTTCAGAAGAAGGCTGTCAAGTCCTTGGAACTGGAGTTACAGACTGGTTATGAACTACCATGCAGGTGTTTGAAATTCAACCAGGTCCTCTGCAAGAGCAGCTCTWAATTGCTTAGCCATTTCTTCAACTATTCTTGTCATGTCACCTAATTCTTTCCAAAGCCCAAGCTCATTTTGGTATGAATTTATTGCTGTAGAGGAATTTTTGTCATTCTTTTCAGGCTCCTCTTGTACCTGTGTAGGCATAACTGTTTCATGAGAGGATTTGGTTAGGAAACAAATTTATACTGAAATTGATGGCCACCAGTAGGAAAAAGTCCATTCTCTTAAAAGTGGAAATGATTAAAAGTGAATATGTAGGTCTGCTGTATTGATATTATTTATGCATTATTTACAAAGGCATTTTGCATGCTTGTTTTTAATAGACACTCTTACTTGTATCTTATTCATCAAAGCACAATTCTAATATTCTTTCAAATTATTTAGAATTAAAGCTTTGTGACTACAAAGTAGTAAATTTTGGGAATTAAGGGAATGGATGACAAATAACAGGTTTTGTTGTTCTCAGTCAGTTTTACTCCATACCCCATATTAGTTTCAAACTGACAATGTTTTTGCCTAAGTTTCCCAAGTGCTGGAATTACAGGTACATACCACCATCCCTAGCTCAGGTGATATTTTTAAATCTATGTATTATTTTTTAATTAAAATATAATTACATCATTTCCCCTTCCCTTTCTTCCCTCTAGGCCTCCCATGTTCATCTTAAATCCTTTCTAATTGAAGGTGTCTTTATTATTTTTACACACACACACACACACACACACACACACACACACACACACACTTTACACACACACAGACACACGCATGCACGCACAAATGTATGAATAGAGTCTGCTGCATTTTTAATGTTGGTTTGTATATGATTTCACGGATGAGCACTCTGTATTGGATAATTATAGAGGGAGGGGCTGATACTAAAATCTGGTTCCCTAATTGGTTCTTGATTTGGTCAATAAAGAAGGTAGAAGTCAATTGCTGGGTGAAGGGTAAAGGGGATTTTCGATCCCAGGAGGAAGAGAAGAGATGCAGCAGCGAAAGAGAAGGTCTTTCAGCCAGGCTTTAGAACAAGAAGCATGAACAACCATGTAAGGCTTCAGGGTACCTAGGGCCTGCAGCCTCCACCACGGGTGGGGGCCAAGGAGGTTGGCTAGAGCTAGCTGATGGCTGATAAGGTTAGGACAGGAGATTAGCCCAGCAGTTGTGCTTTCTGGCTCGTGTAATAATAAAGCTGTCTACTGTTTTCCATCTGAGGGGCAAAGGGGGCAAGAAAAGAGAGCAACAGGGGCGGGCAGTAGCTGGCAGCTTAGCTGTGCTAGCCCGGAGTAACAAAAGAAAAGCAGAGGAGCTGGTGGAGTGCAGACTGCAGCTCCGTGCTTTTTCAGGCTGGAGGTTTGTTGCGATCAATCGAACAGGATGGAGCTAAGGGAACCGGGAGAGGCTGAAGCATAGGCTGAGTTCCTGGGAAGACGGTAGCAGGTTTTTTAAAATTTACACGCAACAGATAATCAATCAGGGGGATCATCCTTGAGCTGACTCTACCTCAGAACTCATTAGTTGTCTGTGGCTTGTCTAGGACTGGACATCCAGCATGTATACAGAGGAAAATCCCTGAGATTTTCCCCTTCCATATTAGCAAGCCTACTGATATTGTCAGTGTTTAGGTCTCTTTTTATATAACCATTTCTAGGAGACACAGTCTCATAGCAGACTTCCTGGTCTTCTGACTCTTACACTGTTCCTGCATCTTGTACAATGCTCCCCAARCCTCGGGGTAAAGGTTTATATAAATGTATCTGGTGGGACTTGGTTCCCTATCATCCCTTGATCTCTGCATTTTCTTTTGTTTGTAATGGCTTCATTTGATATAAAGTGAAGCTTCTTTCATAAAAAGTAGTAGCTACATTTCTCTGTTGGTATAAGGATAACCTTTAGAATGTAGGAATGGTGGTAGTAGGTTCTCATCTATGACCATACTAGGCCCAGGTAGTTGGTTCAGTTTCTAGTACTAGGCATGTACCCCATTCATCCTCCCCTACCCCTGTTGAGTTAACCTTCAGTTCAACTAGAGAGCTGTTAGTTACTGCCAACATATCAGTGTCAAGGAAACATTTTTAATGTATAAAACAGTAGATGGGGGTTAAGGTTG
This sequence comes from Apodemus speciosus, assembly GCA_002335545.1. Taxonomy (NCBI): domain Eukaryota; kingdom Metazoa; phylum Chordata; class Mammalia; order Rodentia; family Muridae; genus Apodemus; species Apodemus speciosus. The sequence goes on along the minus strand of BDUI01002459.1, from coordinate 32,855 downwards.
ATGCAATAGGAATGAGAACAATAAAATACTGTGTTGACTGTGAGATCATGAAAACAAACAATATCAGCAGTTAATATAAAATACAATGTATCTTAAGACTATTAATAAATTACTATAATTTTTATGTTATTGTTGATATTATGACTCATGTAGGCAAGGAAATATGATCATATTCATCCCCATTTACCTGTTTCCAACTTCCCTGATATGTTCAAACACATCCTTCTAACTTCATGTCATTTTGTGGGGGATAACTCACTAAGTCCAATGTGCTTATCCTTATCTGTATATGTTTGGGACATCTCAAGTGGCTCACTTTCACCAAAAGAATTATCCTCCTTCTCCCAGCAGCTGTTATGTGCCCATACTCCTCAGGAAAGCATAAGGTCTGGAGATATCTACCCCACCTCTGCTGTGAGTTTGGCTGGCTTAATTCTGCATGGGTTTTATGATGAGAACCACAGCTGCTGTAGGATGAGTGCGGCAGCCATGCCATGGCCAGACCCAGCATGTCATAGCACTCCTCCCCATCCTCTGGCTGCATTCTCTTTTGATCTTTGGAGTTTTAGAAAATGCTTAAATTTGTGCAAAATTTGTGTGTATCTTCTAATTCTAAAATTAGTCTCTTCCCCCACAGGACCATTTAACTTTTCACTAAAGCTAATAACCTATATATTAATTTGAAGCCTTTTGGCTTCCCATTCTTCCCAAGTCCAATCTGATCTTGGTATTTTCTCAATATCCCTGTGATATTGTTACTACTTTCCATTTTCCATGTTACAACCCTGATTAGTTCTCATTTGCAGCCTATTAAATACCATCCAGAAATTTCCATTGCAAACAGTCTTTTGGTAGTCTACATTAATCCCAGAATGATCTTTTATAAATCACTTCCTGTTATCCTTCTGCTTGAGAAATACAAGGAACTGACTTTGTCTTTTCATTGTCATCTCTATCATGGTAATTCATCCTCCCATGTACAATCCCTGCCCCCAAGAAATTACTTCTGGCAGTTACCATGAGTATAATGCTCCACTTTTCATCCTAYGACTCATGACAAAGTGTTCTCTGTCATTTTACCCTCTGCCTTCTCTTCTAAGTTCAGTGACCTCACTGCTCCTGAGGCAGCCCTCTTAAGGCAGGCACCAGTATTGGTCAGAGCCAGAGGTCCTTTTGAGTCTATGTCCCCAGAGCTACTTTGACTTGCTTTAAAAAGGGAATCAGGTCAAATTTCAAGTCACTTCAGATGCAGATACAAGAAGCAGATGAGAGTTTTCAGTTCTACCTTAGATGTGTAAATTATTCATTTATAAAAGCTGTATTTTCTTTATACTTCTTGGCTGTCTTGTCCTATTAGCTTTATGTGCACACTTGGCAATGATACAAGCACGACTGTGTCACATGCAGTGGTGTTATTCTCTTGTAGAATCTCTACAGGAACAGGAGAAAACCTTTCATCGGTCTAGATTCTTAGTATATTGACACAAAATGCCAATATTTTCTTCCTATTTTACTATGTGTAGCCACTTTAAAATATGTACATTTATTTTTATTCATTCTTMTTATTATTATTCTAGGTAGAAAATAGTTTAGTATAGTGAGAATACTTTTATTGACTAAGATTCTGGGTCACAGAAACTACATGTAACCTGTCAAAAATTAATTTTCTATGGAAGCAGAGCAAGAACTTCCTTAGTTGCTTCTTCTAAGACATTTGAACCTGTTCTGTCTTGGCAACAGTCATTATTTTTCTGCAGCAGATAGTAGGAGTCCATCTGACAGGTGGAATATTTCTCTTTAATCATGGCAGAGTTTGGAGTGGGGTTCAGCACTTCTACTGACCAGCAGCATACAATTTCAGTCTTTATYTTTTCTTATTACATTTAGGCAACATTAAAGTGAAGATGCATCAATTACCTTATACACTGAAACACGCATATTACTGTACTAGATTACGTCTCTCTAGATTTTCACCAATAGTATTACTACTGTCTAAATATAAATCACTGAAATACTCCTAGTGTTCAATATGCATTAATTTTAGGACAGCTTTCTAATCTTCAACCACAAACGCTGATCTTCATAAACATATTTTCAGGCATACAAGACTATCCCAGTTTCTTTTCTATTAGTTTCAGTGTATCTGGCTTTATGTGGAGGTCCTTGATCCACTTGGAGTTGAGCTTAGTACAAGGAGATAAGAATGGATCAATTTGCATTTTTCTGCATGTTGACCTCCAGTTGAGTCAGCACCATTTGTTGAAAGGCTATCTTTTTTCCACTGGATGTTTTCAGCTCCTTTGTTGAAGATCAAGTGGCCATAGGTGTGTGGGTTCATTTCTGGGTCTTCAATCCTATTTCCTTGATCCACCTGCCTGTCCCTGTACCAATACCATGCAGTTTTTAACACTATTGCTCTGTAGTATTGCTTGAGGTCTGGGATACTGATTCCCCCCGTTCTTTTACTGTTGAGAATAGTTTTAGCTATCCTGGATTTTTTGTTATTCCAGATAAATTTGAGAATTGCTCTTTCTAACTCTATGAAGAACTGAGTTGGGATTTTGACGGGAATTGCGTTGAATCTGTATATTGCTTTTGGCAAGATTGCCATTTTAACTATATCAATCCTGCCAATTCATGAGCATGGAAGATTTTAGAACATCATCCTAAGTGAGGTAACCCAGTCTCAGAATACCCATAGTATGCACTGACTGATAAGCAGATATTAGCCTAGAAGCTTAGAATACCCAAGACACAATGCGCATATCAAATGATGTCCAAGAAGAAGGAAGGAGTGACCCCTGGTCCTGGAAAGGCTTAGTGCATCAGTGTAGGGGAATACCAGGACAGGGAAGCAGGAAGGGGTGGATGGGGGAACACTGGGAGGGAAGAGAGCTTATGGTACTTCCGGGGAGGGAGGAGCCAGGAAAGGGAAAATATTTGAAATGTAAATAAAGAATATATCTAATAAAAAAAAAGAATAAGACTATAGGGCTGGAGAGATGGCTAGATGGTTTAGAGCACCAGTTGCTCTTCCAGAGGTCCAGAGTTCAATTCCCAGCAATGACATGGTGGCTCACAACCATCTATAATGAGACCTGATGTCCTGTTTTATTGTGCAGATATACAGGAAGACAGAGTACTCATATACATATATAAATAAATCTTAAAAAGACTATAAAACTAAATAATTGTTCAGTTTAAAATATTGTGAAAGTGTTCAGAGAAGGTACTAGAAGTGAGAGACCTGAGATGATTCTTTAACATCTAAGCGAAAAAAACACTTCAGACTAGTAAACTATCAGTGATATTTATTTTCTTAACTCTGCTGCTATAGGATGAAAGAGCCATGTCATCTCCACAGTGAATTTCACTTTAGCGAGAGAGTAAACATAATCTTTCATACCAGCTGCAATTAAGGCATTAGTAGTATGCCCTGGATGCTTACCTGGAGCTGTTGCCGAGAAATGGATGTGTAGTACAGCTTTTATCGACAGAGTTTGCAAAACAGCAAGTCCCTTGCTTAGATATAGTAGAGTAAGTGACATTATTAGGTAGTCCTTCTATCTAAATGACCTAGAATTTAGTGTATCAGCAACTTATAATAAACAAGCCCTTTCACCTGATGATTCCTCTCCCCACATAGAAGTGCTTTTTCTGTTAATAATATAACTGGTTAACACAGGACCAGATGGTTGCAACATTTAGCAAAGGCAAATGACACTTAAACAAACAGAAAACCAGCATTAGGATACTCAGAGGTTTCACCTGAATCCTAAACATATACAGTCTACCTATTAGCATTAACTATATGAAGTGACCATTTCCGATGGTTGCTAATTGGTGAAGCTGTTTTATACACTGTTAGTTTAAGAATTTTCCAGCTTTCTTCCTGCTTCACAGTTGTATTTCCAAGCACTAACACAATCCTACCAATGCATCCTGAGTACATTTAATTAGCGSTTTCTGAAACTTCTTTCTGAAATTCTCTTTCTTTTATTTTTACCAGTAACAAAAACATTATTAACACACCTAAGTTTGACAAGAGAGGCACGGGCAACGTTACATTCCTTATTCAGCCTCCATTACTCAATCCTAATTGTATATAACAATTTGGTGAGGATATTTTCTCTGTACAATACTGGAATCTCTGGTATTAAAATCAACCAAAAATTTTGCCTCTTTTTCTTTTTTCTTGATAACTATAAATTAAATGTGAAAACATACATTCTTAAATTTTTCATTTATTTATTTATTTACTTTACATCCTGATCACAGGCCCCGTCTTCCTCTCTCCCTCCCCCCTTCTTAAAGAACCTCCATAAGCACCACCCCCAGCACGCATCCTTTCACTGAGGTCAGACAAGGCGTGCAACAACAGCAAAGGCTCTCTACACTACAATCAGAAATGCACTGACGTTTGCATAAACACAACAAGAAGTTATGGCTTAGACATTGAAGCTTTGCTTGGAATATCTGAATATGGGGGACTGCAAGATGCCTCAAAAGATACGGGCACATGATGCCATGGCTGAGTTTTATCCCAGACCTCCCATGGTGGGACGAGAGAACTAACTCCTACAAGCTGTCCTTAGAGACACACACACACACACACACACACACACACACACACACACACACAATATATATATATATATATTATATATTTATACATATAAATGCAATAGTGTTTTTAAGAAATGAAAAGAATTAATAGTTTTACACAACTTCTGGAACGTAGGTGTCTTCAGTTAAAGGACAAGTCCACAAAACCACAGGCAACAACTTGACATTTTAGTAATCTGTCAACCACCAAAGAACAAAAGAACAAAGTACCATAGTTGGAAAATAAATCAAAAAGGCACATTCATGTACTACAACAAATGTAGAAAGCTTTATTACCACACAACTTAATGAGCAGGCAGTGGATTGCACAAGGGCAATTCAGCTGCCACCAAACCAATGCACCATAGCCTTTCAGAGCTATCAAACCTTTAAAAATGAGACCAATGTAGGTCATACAGAATTCAATTTCATCACATCTTTATGTGCAATTTAAATCAAGTTCAATTTACATAAACATTAGATAAATAAGTAAAAGAATAAATAAAATGTAACTCAATTCATAGCCATGTGATTTTCAATGTGCTAATTAAATATTCTAAAACTTACAATCCAATCCAGATTGAGTTAGTTATGCACACATTTAATTGGCATTTTGTTCTGGCACACACTAACAGGAAGTCTAATATTCTCAACTTCCATCTGGTGTTCTGTGAGGTGGTAGCCCAGCTTTACAGTGTTCTATGAAGATCAGAAGAAGCCAAGATTAGCAGTAACATGGTATTATGAGCTACAGAAAAAGCTACATTTCTGAAAGGTGTACCATACATTTCTACAATAGAAACTAATGATAAAACTAGACTAGAAGTTAAACAGAAGTAAGCACAACCTACTCATGGTACATTTACCAGCCTTCAAACATTTTGAAAATATCCAGATATAGTGCTACATATCTGAGAATCTTACACTTGGGAAGTGTCAGCAGGAGAATTGGGAGTTTTAAGACTAACCTTGGTTGTAAAACAAGTTCAAGATAATCATAGGTTAAATGGGCCCTTGCCTTTGAGGGTGAAGGGGTTGTTATTATTGTTATTTTTTGTTTTGAGACAGGGTCTCATTGTATTCCAAGCTGGCCTGGAACTTCCTGTATGGCCAAGGATGACTTTCAACCTCTTGCTTCTACTGAAGATTGGGGTTTACACTCATGAGCAAACATGGTTAGTGTGACCCTGTCTTAAAAATAAAACAAACAATAACAAAATCCCTAGTATTCTGATAGAGGCTAATAGACGTGACATTATAGTTGCATACTGGAGAATCAGCAACAATCAAAAGAATCCTCTGGCATTAAAACCTTATCTAGAGTAGGCATTGGCAAACTTCTAGTAAGAATCGGGAGAGTAAGTAGCTAAGACCCTACACAATATAGTCCCTGTCAACTGCTCAATTCTGCTATTCTGGTGAACACAGACAATATATAAATGAATGAATACCACTATGTTCCAGTAAAGCTCTAATTATAAGAAAGGCAGCAGGGGAAAGGAATGGTGGGCTTTGTAGGCACCGTTAAGACTGAACTATTGTATCAGGGAAGGGAGCTTGAAGGTCTTTGAGCAGAATGACAGCTGGTCTTAAAAGGCATCAACAGCTAAAAGGATGGACTCAGTTACTGTTTGGGGAATATGCCATGAAGGAATAGAAAAGCAAGAACATGGGAAGAATTTTAAAGGTGGCAGTTCAGAAATCATTGCAACAGTAACAACAACAAAGGTCAGCTTGTCTTACTTGAGAATGACAGTAGTGACAGTGTCAAGACACTATTTGAATTATTCTTAGAAGTTATAACCACAAGTTTCTAATGGATTTCACAGTAAGGTGAAAAAAGAAAGCTCAAGGATGAGTCCAAACTTCATGGCTTGCAAAAGTAGAAGAATATAATGTGTTTACTACAGCTAATATGTAGAAGGAGGAACCTACTGGGCCAAGAAAATAAGGATTTTAGTTTCTGAAATACTAAGTTTGAGATGACTACTACAGTGAGAATTTTGGCATTTTTAAAAACACAGAAATGTTCCATGGATATGTTTTGTTTTAACCACAGCTGTGGGATATGGAGCTGCTTTAGAGTGTCTACAGCAGCTATGATTTGTCTCATGCTCCAGCAGGAATGTGATTTTGCCAGCTGAACATAGATAGTCTTTGTTGGGAATTCTGGGAACTCTTCAGAGGGTATTATAAGTGTCAGAGCCCCAAGAAAGGTGGTGACTGTTGCTCCTGCTGAATGATTAGTTGGAGATATCCTGAGCACAAAGACTGAATTTGCCCCAACRAACTTGATGGCCCTAATAAGCAGGAAGTATAGGCTATCAATATGGATGCCCCTTTTCCCTGTACCTAGTCTAGAGGGGTTGGAAGGCATAAGGGTGGAGAGCAGTGGTAGGAAGAAGAACCCAATAAAGGAGCCAAAAAATCGGGCTATAGACTACTATCTATTTAAGTTAGATATGAAATTCTGGAGTTCAGAAAACAGGTTGTATTTTATATAAATCTGAAAGCAAACACAGGAAGAACAAGAATACCTAGCCAGTTTCTGCTATCCTGAGACAGCAAAGACCCTTTCTCAAAAATAAATCCATTACTAGATAGAAGAGCAGTCCTTTAGGACTAAATAAAATGGGTCTATACCATTTAACCAGAACCTGCTTAAGTTAAGGATTTGCCAAACTTACAAACACCACAACTTCTCTTGTATGCCACACAGCATATTCTAGGCATCATTGACTTTGTGGTGTTTTGCTAGCTAAGCCACATACATAATAGAGTAAATAGTTTTGCCACCAATTGAAAACACACTACATTGTGATTGTAGTTCAATTGATATAAATATGGTCTTCCTAAAGGAACACAGAGGTAAAATAAGAAAACTATTTTATAAAATGCAATACTAGTGTACTCCCAAGATAGCCTAAAAGGGAACAAGACTCTAAAGGGGCAAATGTCACAAGCAGCTTGGGGTATGTTTTCAGAGTATTCCATACATGTATGAATTTTTGTTAGAGATTTCCTGATCCATAGGACACACTTGCTAAAGTGGTTCTGAAACAGTGGTGCAAATCTTGAGACATAAAAAACTGAGCCTAGAAAAACCTCAAAAAATAATGGCTTCTGGGGCTRGAAAGACGGTGCAGTACCAACAACGAGCAATTCACAAGCACCTGTGACTGGCTCCAGAGGACCCAAGTCCCTCTCCTGCCCTCTTCAGATATCTTTACACACACAGCATAAATCACAGACAGACAAATAGGTAAAATTAATTCTAAACACAAAAAGCAGCTTCTTGGACAAGKGATATTATTCCTGGCCAGAAATAATTGCCTTTCTTTTTTAAAATAGCAAAGATGAATACATTTAAGAAAAAGAATAATTTGATGAGATGGGAGTTGAAATAATAGAAAAGTAGGGCCTATTSTGAGAAATGTAATGACCTGGTGGGGAATATGTATCTGGAGACAAGATCCTGGCATTTAAAATACAACTCCTGTTTGAAACAGGTAGTCTATTTAGCCTCCCCATTATGTAGTTTTCTTATCAGACAAATACTGCTACTCCCTACTTAATTGTGTTGCAATTGTACTGACTAAATGAGTTTGTCATTCTAAAAAGTTTATTTCAGTTGAGTACCCTGCACTTACAAACACCAAAGTCAATGAAACACTCCTGGGAAAACAATGGCAGTGGCCTCTAACTTGCTGATTTATTGGACATATAAAACTTGATAAACATTTTCCTTAAACAGAATATTCAAAAAGTTCACATTTTGTAATTCTCTGATTGTCTTCTCTGATTACTCAGAGCAAGGATTTTGATGTAAACCTTTTAGCCCCGATATTCTTAGTCCACTGACTTTAACAAAGAAACTGGCATACATAAATGAAGGTATTTATGTACATAATAAGGATATCTTTTTTGTYCTGACTCTTGACAAAACTATTTCTAATCTCAAGCAGATTCTTTTTGCTAAAATAACTTAGATATCACTAGAATACCTCATGGTATGAGAATAGTCATGTGAGGATAAAAGCATATGACATATTGACAATTCTGAAGAATAAAAGGATACAATGTTCATAAAGAAAGCCACAGTAGAAAAACGAATTACTTGACACCAGGCTATCATCTTCACATCATCACTATCACCTAACAATTACTCTGTGTCTGGATCTATAGCAATATATGTCAAAAATCATTTACATGGCTGAGCCACACTCCATTTTCAATGGAACATAGCAGACTAATAAACTATTGGGCAAACTCTCTTAATAGAGTAATCAAGCTATCAAGGTTCAAAATGAAGGAACAATGATGAAGACAAACTTCAATTATTAGCTTATTTTAGGGAAGAATAGAGGTGAAGTTGGTTAACAGACATTTGTATAATTTGATAGCAACACACAAAATTTAAAGTAGAAAATTAAGCTCTAGTTATCAAAGAAAGTATATGCTGAATAAAGAAAGGGCCATCATATCTTTTCCCATAAGCTTTATGACAATAGCCATGTGACTGGGGGAAGAGCCAACACAGTACATCTGCTGGTTATTCTTCAATCCTGCTCTCTCTGCATTCTTCTGTGTATAAACAGAAGTTGATTATATGCAATTTAATTTTTCTATGGCCTTCCATTCTGACTATTGTAAAACAGAGTTCAGCTATGTAGTTTAGGGTCACCTTGAGTTCACTCTGGGGATCCTCCTGTTCAGTGCTGGGGTCACCTACATGTGCCACCACACCCAGTGATGATATTTTTGAGATGCACTAGTCAACTGTATCCTAGAATCCTCTCAACCCATAATTTGATGTTTTCTCTTGATTATAATTAAGTTGCTTTGTTATGTTTGATAAAAGTGTCTTAAAAGTCACGTGCCCTTCTTTGTGTTTTAATCTACATTATATTTGCATGTCTTAGTACAGATGAAGGGTGACCTTGGCTACTGGTGAAGGTGGCCTCTAAATGGTTTCCTTCCATACGAAATCATTACTATTTCTTATGTAATGAATATCTGACAGACATTTTAAGACTAGGCAAATATACTGTTTCTCTTCAAATTGAGGTGATTCTATAGGATTTTAGAAAGAACTAAAATACGTAAAATATTATCAACAACGATCTGTTGCTATTTTTAATATATTAAAAACTCTACTTGATGAAATATTTTCTTAAATTCAAATACAAAGAAAGATTCTTTCCCAAAGCAACATTATTGACAGGTCAAGCAAGATGTGCCCACTGGCATATGCACCCACATATTATGGAGGCAGCCAACTGCTTTCTAACCGGATTTGGGGTCTGCTCCATAGGATGGAATTCACTTCTGGTACTGTCAACTTGATCAAAAGCCCACGACTTGGAAGGTCATGGCAAAACGGGGAAATGAGTTATTTCTTTGCTAAATGGACAGGATATACCTGTTAAATTACCTCCAACATTTTCGTTTGCCCACAAAGTAATTATGCCTATGTCCTCTGTTGGTTAACACGAGGAGGACTTTCAATTGAGAGGGAATGTTTCCATAAGACTCCACAGGCAAGGCTACTAGGTATTTTCTTGATTGACTGATGTGGAAGGGTCCAGGCAGCTGTGCATGGTGCTAACCCTGGGAAAGTAACCCTATGTTATAAAAATAAGCAGGGTGAGCAAGCCCTGAAGAGCAAGCCAGTAAGCAGTGTTCTTTCATGCACTGTTTCACTTCCTGCCTCAAAGTTCTTACCCTGACTTCCCAGAGTGATGGAGTGTGCCCTGGGAGTTGTAAGCTGAAATAAAAGCTTTCTTCCCAAGTTGCTTTTGATCATGCTGTTTTACCACCTCCCTGTCAGCTGTGATCAGAGATGCTTCTTTTCTCAGTGGTGACCAGTTACTGAAGAGAGGCACAGCTCATCATGGCACACTAAGTGTTCAACTCTAAGTGAGATATCTTCATCATCCCCTCTTGGACTCTTGGAATAGAGGGCAGCAAGAATGTTAGAACAGAGAATGGGCTGGAGTGCTATGGAACACCATTTTCTGGACATCAAATAGCTATTCACTCTTGAACTCACAAAAGTTCTAACCCACACAATGGTACCTGCTCAAAATTAGGTCCATCAATAGATTTCCTGTCATAAAGTGGGTAGGATTTCATAAGGCCTGATCTTACCTGAAGAGCTATTGCAGTAAATGAATTTGGAGTGGTAGTAGAAGGGGACATTTTCTCTAGTGGTACCTACTGGTGGAATAAATAACTTTGTATCCACCCATGCTCTTATAAGCAACCACCTTCATGAAATTCACTGGATCATTACTACCAACAACAAACTCAAATCAAACCAACAACAACCAAAGCCAAACAGGAAAGTAAAAGGGGAACTCATTGACAAGAATAGGTAGATTAGCTGTGATGGCAGGAGGAATGGGAGACTAATATCATCAAAGAACTAGTGTACTACTATACACGTATGAGGTCACAGTGAAGCCCACTATAAATATAAACTTAATACATGCTAATATTAGTTTTAATTATGCACATATGTATATGTAGGGATGTCTGTGTGCATGTGAATGCCTGTGCCTAAAGAGTACAAAAGGGTTGAATCTCTGGAGGTGGAGTCACAGGGGTTATGTGTCATCTGATTTGGGTGCTGGGGCTCAAATTTGGGTCCTGTGGAAGAACCATATGTGTCCTTAACTGTTGAGTCACCCTCCACCTCAAACATTTTGAAAGACCATTTTTTTCCTCACTGTACTCAGTTAATATAAATTGACTATGATAGCAAAAAAGAAAAATGATATAACTGAAATATTACTTACATAACTCCGRCTCTTAAATATGTCAGATGGACTAGTGGTGAGGATTTTGTCTCCTTCCAAACCAATTACTCTTTTACAAATATTTGATTTTGGATCACTTGGACTTTTTGCAATTACAATGTCACCTCTGAAGAGAGAAAGAAGGAAAAGTATTAGTA